>JAHQIW010001453.1:0-189593 GCA_019055375.1 Parelaphostrongylus tenuis
ATATATATATATATACTGGGTCGTAAGAACTCATGTTCTGTAATAACACAGACATCATTCATACACATAGAGCGCTAGACAAAAGCTCCTTTATGATCGCCTCTCACTCAAAGCCCCTTGTTTTTCACGGTTGTCGAAAACCAGTGCTTATCGTCAGAAAGCCGGCAAATTTGCATCGGCGCAAAAATTGCTCGTATTTGCTATGAAGCAGAGAGGAAAACGTAGGACATTATGGGTTGATGAGCAACCGCGTACGTAACGTCTAATCGTAGTCGAGAGTAGCTGTATATTCAATATTAACTAGTTTTTTTTGGAATGAAACTCCCCGATTGCATTGTATACCACTATGAGCAGTCGAGCGAAGTGGACTGAGTGAATCGTGTCTTATGCATTGCCTTATTAAGTGTTCATTAATACACACAGGCTATTTTGGCCGCCCTTTTTTACTCAGTCGCAAGCTCTTATCATAATCGGTGGTCGACAGACAAGTTGTATACTTGTCTAGAAAAGCTCTCTCTCTCTCTCTCTCTCACGTTCACAAAGGCCCTCGACTGCCTAACATGTAGATCGAGGAACACCCCAGTAGAGCCATAACAGGATTAAGGTGGAGTCATTACGGGCAGCATTATACAACGTTGATAAAGTCAAAATCCTCATTTGTCAAGCAAGTACAAGCAAATTCGCTCATTACAGGTACGGGTACAAAACGAAAGAGCAAGAAACGCGTGCTGGAATCTGCGCATTTGTGAAGAATGGTCAAATAAATACTAGGTTGAGGAGAATGCTTGTTTTACACAGTTTCGGTTGTTGTAAATTCATAGGATTATTTTGGAGATTTTTCCATGAGGAACTAACACGTCAACGCTAGTTATAGTGCATAGATGCGTTGTATAGTGCGCTGAAGGGAGTCGAGGTCTTGACGCACCCACACTACAGTCCCGATTATAGTCTTTTCAACTCAATCTAACATTTCCTGCGTTGACGCCAATTCTAGACATTTGATCGAGTTGAAGAGGCATGCGCGGAGTTTTTTTATTTAAAACCCAAGGAATGTATTTCGAGCTGATACAGAAGCTTACAGATATATGGCAAAAGTTCGTGGATAATGATGATTTTTATTTTGTAGAATAATCACTCTTGTTTTTTTGTCGTATTTATGTACGAACTTTGAATTGCTAACGGATGCTAAGAAACTTCTTTCTCAACCTAATGAATAATATATACAGAAATATATTTGACAATCTAGTACCGTTGATTGGAGTGCATGGTTGAAGCGTCGATATCTTCGCAATTTTGCTTCAGTCTATATTTGACGTGGAAGCCGAAAAAGGCAGGCCTGACCGGGTCACCTGGGATCATTGATTTATTGTTCTGATTCCACATGGAAAAGAAAGAAAAATAGTTAGAGCCAGGAAAAGAAAGGATCGATTACAGATTTAATTGTTTTACGGATATATATATATATATGTATATGTATATATATATATATATATATATATATATATCACCTGTCACCTATATCACCTGTCGTCCCGTTGATCGTCGAGTGACTCGAGCGGGTACCAGCAACTCTTCCATTTTTCCCTATCGCGTGCAAGAGTAGCCCAGTGGGTCCTCCTTGCTCTAGGAATTCGCTGAGCATCATATCTTTCTTCCATCGCTTTCGTGAAGAAATCGGACCAACGGGTCAGTGGTCTTCCTTTAGAGCGCTTGACGTCCCGAGGAATCCAGTCGGTAACGGCTCTCGTCCATCGGTTGTCGTTGAAGCGCATCACGTGTCCGGCCCACCTTATTTTCGATATCCTGGCATGTAGAACGGCGTCTCTGATTTTCGATCGTTGACGTAGGTCGGAAGTTCGGATCCTTTGTCTCATTTGCGAAATACGAGATACTCCTAGCATCGACCTTTCGACTGCGCGTTCGATAACGGCAAGTGATCTCTCATCCTGCTTACGTAGCGACCAGGTTTCTGCTGCATACGTTAGGGCAGGGATAATTGTCGAGTCGAAAAGGTGGGCACGGAGTCGGATGTTCTTTGTCCTCTTCACTACATCTTCGATGCTCTTAAACGTTCCCCAAGCCGCTCGTTTCCTCCTGCCTGGCATTCGAGGGACTGTTTAATAACGAGTGGACGCTATAGTGTTCATACGGTACGGATATGTTGACCTCCTGGCCACCCTCTGCCTCCTCCACAGCCTATGGAAATCATTCTCCTCATTATGGAGAAGATGTTCTTCCAAAATGGAGTTGTAAATTGTTATGTTTAGTGGTTTCAAACAGTCTTAAAGGATCATCAAAATGTGAACAACTTCAAATTTCTACCAAAGAATAGTTAAAAAAGTTATTACATTACCAGGAGTGCTCACTGTCGCTTGTCTGATGGACAACTGCCAGCTCATGCTTATGGTGTCAACTAGAAAACACTTTGCTATTTATTAAAAATTCGTGTTAAGCGAACGGGTCTACTACGAGTATGGAGAATATGCTAATACACGCGTTGAACTCCATGAAGACAAACTGAACCAAAAAGGGTGCACTGGTTTTTTGCCGGTTTTTGCCGTTCGACACAGACCTTTGTTAGACCTTTGATAAATATCCGATAGCTTGGATATGAATACTTCAAAACTGGGTTTAGTTCATGAAAAGTTCTTTCCAGAATGCTGTTAGAGCGCAGAAAAGATTACGTTTGCACTAGGAGCAGTTGGTCGGCTGCTTCAACTTCATAGCGGATTTATTTGGTAATAGAAAATGAAAGTAAAAAGCTATCATCTATATAACGATAGAACAAAGTGCCTTTTATATCTCATCCGTAAGACTCAGAAATTTCTCCGAACCGGAGAAGAAACTCCTAAATAACGAAGATGAGAAAATTTTCCGTTTGAAAAAAATTTCTATTTTTTTCCTCTAAAAATTCCTATGCTTCTAATATATAATTCTTATGTGCGAAAACTGTGAGGATGAAACGAAACCCTTTTTGAGCTTTTGTACAGCCCTGTAAAGACTTGTTTCGAGATTTGTGACGTGTATGGCTGCCGATTTATTACTGAAAGTTAAATGAAACTCATACACAAACTCTAGCCGAGCAAACAAGCAACTATTGATAAAACATAACTTCATTTCCTTTCCCATAGGCATTGGAAATGCCATTTTGAAGATTATTTGTTGTAAACGCCGCTCTTCAAGCTATCGGAATACTAATAAAAGTCTACGAAAAACCTTTCTTCAGCGAGAACGGTTTATTTAGAAAAGATAAATTAGTTGAAAAGCCGAGATATTTGCACAGTAAGACTTTCACAATAGCCTCATGTTAGATTGATCATCTCAGCAATATTGGTACTTCGTTCTACTCATGAGCATGCAAGAAAATGCTACAGAGAACACTTTCCTGTGGTCAACTTCGTCTCTGTCCTTCTAACTAAATCAAGTCAGTTATTATTCCAGTTAGTCGATCACATTTGTTGTTATTAAGATACGGTTTTTCTGAGCGCACTGAGCTCATAGATCCATGAGATATTAATAATTCATTCCGAGGTCGAATAAAGTCGCTTCTAGAACAAGGTAATTTGATTGGAATTGTGCTGAAAGACTTGTCCAAAAAGTAGAAATAGATACTTTCATTGTCAGTACTTTTATGCTATTCATAAAAAAACGAGTGAATTTGATTATCGCGAGCCTTGTGTCCATTAGAACCGTAGTCCCGAAGACTGGAGACTTGAAGAGTTGCCGAACAGGTACTTTTTGGATTTATCGACTCTCCTACTTGAGAGTGCGTATCGTTATCGATGAGATTTTTTAACCCCGCAGGTATACGATACGATTACTGAATTTTCGATTTAGCAGCGATGTCGCAGGTTCTTCCACATCTCGAATACCACTGCATTTCTGTCTCCATGACGTCGACGGCAAAATCGAACCTCATTGATACTTCGGAAGTGACGGAACAAATGAATTCCTCTTACTCCAGCTAGAAAACGCCTAGAGATTGCAAAACGTATAAAGAGAAGCTCTCTCAAGTGACACGTTTCGCAACACGGTCACGAAAATCGCCCTTCACACAAACGAAAAAGGGTATGGATGAAGTCATAGACCTTCTATGCGTCTCACAGAGCCAGATCAGATGTCTGACTCAAAGTTTCGTGTCGCTAAATCGTTATAATCGTTAAGACTCACGCTGATCATTTCACTTGAGCGTGACTCTACCGAGTTATTAAAACAACCTAAATATGAAACAGAATAAAAACGCCCAGCTTAGTGCGTCGGAAGACAAAACGAACATTGAAAGAAGAAAATGGATCATAAAATAAATACACTGAGGAAGACAGATGGGTATAAAAATAATAGCGTAATAGATAAACAGTGGAAAATAGTCAACACTGAGAGAGACAAAGAGAGAAATGGAGAAGAAAGAGTGTGAATGTACGTTGATAACTGAATCAACTAGGTTTTGTGTCGATATATTCAGTATGATACTTCACAAATACAGCACGGTGAAGTTGTAAGTAATATTGTGTGAACACTGCATAGCAAAAGATTAGATGAATAGAAGACGAAGACGTGCTAAGATGAATTTCAAATACAACAGTAATTCATATAAGTCTATGTGTGACAATTTTTAGCCAAAACAACAAAGTAACTTCAATAACGCACTGGAAGACTGCATGATTTTACCTTATGCGAAAGAATCATTTCGATGGTAATGTCATGTTTCCCGTGATGTCCGAATTCTGGCCAATAACGTGTTACTTTGTCAGTGTAATCACACAGATCTTGATCGACTAACATTGTCATACAAATTGCGGTCACCACTCTAAAACTGATATTCCACTATTCCATAAATAACTCATCACTGAAAAAACCACGATATTTCATTTGACCACTGTCTTCGAGTGGCCTGCCAAGTTTTGAGATCACATTTATTTCGCGCTGTTGATGAGAGATGCTTTGGCAAGACACACTCAACCATTCAATCCCTCTTATATGGTCGACAAATCGCTGTAAGGAACCGTCTGGAAGAATGGCAGAATACTAGGATAAATATATTGGCAAGCCGTCGCAAATCTTTGTACAATTCAGATATGTATTTAATCACTTCTAATGATAGATGATAAAATCAAATGCTCAGCACGCATCACAAGGAGTGATCAATACCAAGGGTTTATTTTTTTTACCACGCTTATACTCAACTCAATATATCGTCCCAAATCAGTGACTTGGTCAGCTGAACGCATGGAAATAAGTGTCATTTAGAGAAATTTTCAGTCATAAGGCCACAAAATTTTCTCCAACACACAAGGCTAAAAGAAATCCCGCGATAAGGTCCTGGAAAATCTCAGTAAGACACATTGAAATTTCAGCTAACATCAGATTCCAAACGACAGTAGACCAGTGGAGTTTAGTACCTTTGTCAATTCAGTGTATGATAACATGCGACAACATAGTCGGTTGGGCAATCAAATATGAGGTTTCATAAGGCATCACTGGAACAGGATCAAAATAGTAGGTGTTCTTGGCACTATAGATTCTTACCAAAAACAGTCACCGGCTTTTAAGACCCTTTGAAGCTTGCAGTAGATAAATCCCCTACCATTATGCCGACGCTGGAGGATGGACTTCTGGCTCTATGCGGGGTCGAATCACCGACCAGGCGTGTATCGCAAAGCTTGTCTAGTCAATGCGCCATATGCGCTCAAGTTCTGAAATACGGTATCGATTTGAGGAAGAAAACCCTCTCATTGAGCTTTTATCCAGTGGACAGTTTCATTTGGATAACATTGTTCATACGCATAGCATACTGCACTCAGAGCTCATACTGAAGTTCATACTTTTTCTATCTATTGTTCGAAATCACTCAAACGCCAAAGAGTTGTAACGCAAACTTTTGTGCTGGTGAACAGAACCGTAATCGTGTCGTCGTTCCAACGGCGATTACATGTCTCGTCAGCGTATCCGCCCCATAAACCTTTGCCGTTTATCATCATGACAAGCTTGTCATCGACTCAGGTCGAGTCGTCGTCAGCAGCACCACTCGAGCCGAGAAGTGCTGTTCGTCATTTCTGTAGGCTGGTAGCTCACCAAATAAGGATAAATCTGAGTGATGAAAAGTGTCTTCGAGTGGGGTCGATAAGTAATTTCCATAAGACGACCTTTTCCAGCGATCCAATGTTACTGCGTGTGGGTGAGTGATAAATAATGTTCTGGCAAGGGACTACAACAAGATTCTTGCAAAAAGACAACACCTACAGTGATTCAATCATTGGTTAAATTGGTAATAAAGTCGAATCTGCTACGAAATCCGACGGTATGAAGCAAGAGCCTATGAAAGGCGATTAGATTTTCGGTTCGATAGACAGTTAACGGTACGAAACTTAGGCAAAAAAGTAAGTACAACATGACATTCTGCCTCCTGGAGTTTTCTTTGCAATGACATGTAACAATGTAATGGCAAATGCTATGACATAATAACTTAGCATTCAAATTTAAACTGAAATATATAAGAAAGACTATTTTCGGCGAGGATTAATCCCTTGTGTGATGCGTCATGCATTTATCTTCAAATTTTAGCTTCGTTTGAGGTGATTGAATGCATATTTGGCCTTTGCAATTACTCGCCGTGGCCTCCCGCTGTATTAAGTGAGTGCTGCTTATTTTCCCAGACAAGTCTGGGACCAGTCTGGCGCCTATTCAAGGAGCCCGAAGGGATGGATGGCTTGGTGAGCCATGAGCGTGAGATCGAACCACTGATCTCGTGTGCGACGCAGGGCACCTCTAACCACTGCGCCGCATGCGCTTATATATATACATATACGGACATATTGCTATCAGCATTTTGGAGGATATTGCATCTTATGTTAGATCTACTTTGGTATTTTTCCAAATGCGCACATTCCAAACATAGAAGCATAATTCATCTAGCGATTGAATTGGAATGATATACAATAACTGGACAGCTAACCTGCGAGTGAGCCTTTTCAAAAGGGTACTCTTTGAGATTAACGAATGCACAAATTCTCGTTCTCCGTTCTCACTCATGTTATTTGGATCACTTTTCGATCAGTTATTGAATGAATATACAAAGCACTGTGAAAAATAAAAAACCTCTTCTACTCAGAATGCTCATTATACTAGGTTGAGCAAAAAGTTCTGGAAAATTTCTGAAAGTTTCATTTTTGAAGTCTTTATGTCGTCTTTATTGCTAGTATTGCCCAGATTTATCTAGTTCATAAACTTCAGTTGCGAAACCCGCTGAACAGTATGATGCATGTGTTGAAGCACCATTACAGGAGAAAAGGCTTAAGGATGTTTGAAGCCGTCGATGAGATTATAGAGGGTGAAGGTGTTGGTATGGTGACAAAATCGACTGTGGACAAATGGTTTGAGCAATTCAAAAAAGCAATTTAAATCTCGAAGACATGTCTCGTTTTTGCCGGCTATTTATTTCGGATGAAGTGACTTGAAAGTCGCTTTTGGCCTGAAAGTGAAACATTCATCGAGCACTCATAATTTGGATGGAGAACTTGATGTTTCTTAGTGGGCCGTTGTCAACAAGCTGTACCAATTTGACTTTGTCCACAGGAAGCTTTGTCAGGAAGCGCATGACCATTATCCGACTATCGGCAGTTTCGATCAATGTGACACCTTTAAATCACCGTCGATTTGAATCATTCAGTGAAGTAGAAGTGAGCATGTCAAGGGGTTTTCGATCCAGATCGAGTCAGAATGATGCTTCAATTAGATCCGAACACTTGCCGAAAGGTGGCCGAAAGTCGTGGACAGCGGTGGTACATACTAAAAAACTAATGTAGTATTTGTCCTTGGTTAATATGCACAAAGAAACCAAACTTCCGAGAATTTGCTAAGAATTTTTGCTTAACCCTCTACTGCTGATGTCTTTAGGTGCAGTTCGTGATGAGCTGTATACTGCGGAAGAGATATTGAACTGATACACCATTCTTTGTAAGGGGATTATGGTATTGATTCTCTTTTGGTGATATTTGTTGATAATGGAAATGAAGATACGACAACGTGTTCAAGTTTGTAAGTACAACTCTTATCTTTTATCTACTCTTATCATTGATCGTTATCAATGAAACGATATCAAAGCTACTACAAAGGAGGCCACGATCGGAGTGTGTTTCATTTTTCGAGTAACCTGTTCAGCTATGGGCGACTTCAAATTGCAGCTAGAACCTGCTGATAAAATTGTATTCAGCGGTAAAAAACTTGGAGAGGAACCAACACCAGCGTCAATCAAGATCACTAATACACTCAAAGAAAGAATAGCATACAAGGTAAACTTTGCCTATTTACTTACTAACCCTTTAGGTACGACAAGAACATGTCGCCAGCCTCTCCTCGCCGGGTGCGGCATCAGCAGTCACTCAGTATAACGGACTACTCGCCGCGAGACGGGTCTGGCGGCTTGTGTCTGTTTCAACCAAAGGATTAAGCGGTTACTAGACAGTTTGTACATAGATTGTTAAAAGTTTTTGTTGCAGGTTAAATGACATCAAACGAAATGTTTCGTATTCGTCCACCGGTTGGAGCTCTTAAGCCTGACGACAATGTCACAGTTTCTGTAAGTCTTTGTCTCCCATCCGATACATTAGCCTCATCCCTGGGTAATCTCGCTAGCGGTGTTGTTATACTACCTTCCTGACCAGTAATGATCTGGTTTGTTGAACGCTACCGTCCGAGATTTTTGATCTTGTAACGATTCGGAGAGCCGATAACGAATAAGCTCCACGTTGAAAACTAAGTATTTTTTTACGAAGTTTTCGTGATAATAGTTAGGAGGTCGTTTACATTCATAATTGCTTATGTCACGACAACATCGCCCTCACAACAGCTTTATCCTTGTGAGTGAAGCCGTCTGGATCATGTTCACACAGTACTATAATAACATTATTGACGTTGTCTATTGAGAAACAAAAGTCGTGTTAACAACTCCTCGTATCACGTCTTCATAGAAAATCCGCAGGAACAAAATTTTTCATCCAGACACTTTATTGAACCGCTTTCACAGAGTTTTTCACTGTCCATATTCTAGTACTTCTAGCATTCAAACCGTTTTTTTCGTCTTCGTAGATGTTGGTTGAGCGAGTGTCCTTGAAATCTCGAGGATAGCCTAACTGTGGCTTTCCATACGACGTTGTTGTGGACAGCCGAGAGGGTTGATGGGGGAGCGCCCAGCTCTACGCTCGTTGCGACAAGCATCACAACCACCCCACCACGTCGACCTCAGAACAAAGCTAGTTTTTTTTAAATAGAAGGTTTATTGAGGAAACAAATGGATTCCCTTGACCTGCGCTCGAGTCAGTATATATGATAGAGAAATCGCCTACTGAATACGAAACGTACGACAAAGAACTCAACCGCCAAAAATTTAGCCGAAAGGAAGATGCAGTGGAACCAGTAAGCATTGACCGTTAATAGCTGCTACATACCTTTGAAATCAGTACGTGTTGTCATGAATATGCAAGGTTTCTGAAAGATACAGCAGTATTTAAAACGGGATGTAAAAAAACAGATCGACACCAAGTCCAGAGTAATTTTCCTCCTATTATTTGGAAACAAAAGGTCCCTGTTCAGTCCATTCTAGTCGGTGGGTCTCTATGTGACGTTCTTCAGACGTTCTTCTAGGTCTAATTTTTGCGTTAAAATCTCCTACAATGACCTTGAAGAATGTATGATCTTCTCTGAAGAATTTTTCGAGGTCCATATAGAACGCTTCGACTTCTTCTTCGTCATAACTTGATGTTGGTGCGTAAGCAACGAGATGGTCAAAGCCGGCATAGAACCACATCGTTTCAACCGTAATCGTCCGATACGGGTTGTTAGTTGTTCGAACGAACCAATGTTCACGGTCAAATTCGATTTGACGAGGACGCCAACGCCGTCCGACACCTCTGCGATCCCATGTACCAAGGAACAGCTTTTCTCCGGTGTCATAAACAGCATGAAAAGGACGGCGCCTTCTCGTCTCAGCCAGGCCAATGACGTCGTACCTCATTCTTCTTGCCTGAATCAATAGATCTTCTACAGCGGATTCGTGAGCAAGTGTTCTTGCGTTGTAGGTACAGATCGTCATTTTAGTCCGTTTCGATCTTGGCAGCCTAGTTCGGCCCTGAGATTTTAGCAGCCTCTCCGTACTCGTCCTACTTGGCTCTGCCGTACCAGGGGCTCTTTCGGGTCCAGGGGAATGAGGCCCATATTTGCTACTGTTTTGGCATTTTGACACCCAACGTATAGCTTGCCAGGCTCTAAACGTAGGTTCGGGGTACTCACGAGTAGCTTGCCAGTCTCTCTCGGAGGAGCGGGAGGAGCTTATTTGTTGGAGGCGACTCCTAACCGCCTCCCATATACTTCCCAGCCGCTTGATTGCAGGCTCTCTGGCCGACTTGACTCGTAGAATTAGAGTTTTTGTCAAGTCGGCGCTGCAGAAGCAGGGAGTCTCATCCCTGAATCCACCTGCGTCTCTGGAAAGCACACGGTCGCTTTTGGTTCGCGTTTGATTCCCCTATCCACCACCTGGGGACGCGCCACGTGCTCTCGCGACTAACCGGGCGGAATCCCTTGAAGAGAGAGGTCAGTGGAAATTAGCTATAATGTTCAAAAAACAATCTAACAACTCCTAGTGTGAAAGGCAGTCGTCTTTTTCGCTTTGAGAGGCTCTGTCTTTTCTAAGACTTTGTTTACTCTGCTCAGGTTTGTGAATCAGTTTTCCGCCTGCATGGTTAGTAGTCACTAGATAGTTTAGCATCTGTCGAGAAATAGTTTATGCTAAAATAGCAATCAAAATTGCACTACTTTGGTATTATTCAATTACACATTTTTTTGTAAACATTTTGGTGTACTATTTGCCCATATTTGCTTTGATATGGAGGTGTCGCGGGAACAAATTCATTATTGCTACCCATGAATGAATTTCGTGCAGGGGAAAATGCTAGTGAAACGGCGCGCAAGATCAATGGAGCTCCCTGTGGACGGCTCGAGCACGACTGATCTTCCATACTGTTCTCTCCAGCTTTGATTTCGCGAAGCACTTTCCTAGCCGTCCTTTCTGCAACCATGTCATCGCCTGAAACTCAAACCTGAGCTTTGCTTCACTAGTATTTTTCCCTAAACGCCTATTAGTGCATGAATAGCAATCGAATTTGTTTCCATGACAGCTCGATCTTAAAGTAATTATAGACAAGTTGGATATCATAACGCTTGCAAGAAAATGCACAACTGAGCGACATCAAGGTGATGCAATTGAGATTTTCAATTCGTTTTACTTTATTTAATCCGTCTTCCCAATTTGTTTTTTTTTTTTGCTGTGCGGATCCCAGTACTTCCAGCAATCAGCTCGTTCTTTGCCTTCTTCTTGAACGGCGTAGAATACTGGTTGAGCATGTCTCTTTGCAATCTCAAAGATAGCCTAGCTGTAGCGTTCCATAGGGCGTTGGTGTTGACTGCCGGAGGAAGGTTTGGAGGAGCTCCGCTTTACGCTCGTCGTTACGAGCATCACAACCACTCACCACGGCGCCCCATTATTATGATTAATTGTGGTCAATAAATCTTGTGTTCATAGCTATAGAGCCAAAACTTCTGAAAGACCTAGTCATTTTCACAGCTGCAAGACAATACAAAAAATTCTCTCAAATCAAACATATTATTGAGATCTCCAAAATTCAAGCGCGGCGCCACTAGTTTTGCGCGTCGCTTCACGAGCATTTTCCCGAGCGAATTTGTTTTTGCGACACCTCCATCTTAGGGAAATTATGGACAAAACTCTATTCCAAATTGCTTGCAATAAATGTGTAATCGAACAGTGTCAAAGTAGTGCAATCTTAATTACTTTGGTTTAAATTTTTTGTTTATTGCTCTTAGGCCAAAACTTATGGAATGAACTCAATAATATTGTATTTCACACTCAGTTTGTTTTGTCTACTCTGCTCGGGTTTGTGAGTCAGTTTTCGTTGCCTTGTCAATGGTCATTCGATGGTTCGAATCTCAAATATTTATGCTAAAATAGGTTTTCAAAAAAATTCACACAGAGCCGGTTAGAGCAAAAAGAAGGTTGCCTTTTGCACCAGGAGTAGTTAGCCTGTTTCTTGAACATGATGGCTAGTTTATCTGGTAATGTGGAGCAAAAAAAAGTTCTTACGGGTTAACAAAAGAACAAAGTCTCCTGTAGAATCTCAGAAGTTATTCACGACATGAGAACCGGACAAGCAGAGGAAGTCCTTAGAGGCATTTACCCACAAAGAATCGTAGAACATCTAATTTGGTGCATAGGAACATGTATGATTGGTGTAGCGGTTGAAGGGTACTGCTCGGCGCCATGGTTTTTGGCTGCACCTTGCCATTGGTCAATCAAATAGCTTGTTATGTTTGATCGGCAATTAATATGAAGTTCAAACGTGGCAATCAGCTGCTTATAGTGGAATGGTGACGCTCCTGCAGTTTTATTCTAGACTTACGAGGTGATAATAATCACGGCCTATCGGCATTTCGAAAAGCTCCATGGATAAAGAAAATTTTGCTGTTGAAAGACATATCCTGCAGGCCAATTTGAGCGTTCCATGCATGGGCGATTTACGGAAATCAGACAGATTAAAGAAATGCTAGATAATCTTATAGTACCACATTACTTTTACTTATCGCACTTCACGCACTTCACTCATCCGTCTTCACAGTGCTTTTTTTTCACCGTGCGGATCCCAGCACTCCTAGCATTCAATTCGCTTATTTGTCTTTTTTTGAACGTCGTACAATACAATAACTGGCTGAGCGAGTCTTTTTGCAAACTCGGGGATAGTCTGATAACGGAATAGTGGTCGAATAAATACGTGAGTAACACAGATCAGGAAGTATAATTTGAGCTCTGATGAAATGAACTTCTTCCTTTCTCTTTAACCCTATCATTGTCAATCTAGCAGGATTTTAGTTTCCAGAAACCACCTGCATGTGGATGAATGAGATAGGCGGATACGAAATGAAGTCAGGAAACTAGAAATGTTGATAATCTATTTAACGTTGATAACGTTTAGTATACAGTTACTATACTTGGAACGTCCCACAAACCAAGAACGATTTGATTCGAACTTACTACAAAACAGTGTTTTGTTTAATTCTCGTATTCTGAAGAAGTTTCACGAGTCCATCATTTTCGCTTCAATAAATTTCTCTACTCACATGGCCATCAAATATGATAAGCAGTGCTCACTGTTGGTTATCTAATAGAACTAAAGTTTTATGTTAGGCAGAAGTGCTTACTTCTGTAAACATTGAAGACGTTCCTGGTAGGGCTCCTCCCCGCAATGCTACACCAAGAAAAAATCGCCGAGTAGTGCCAGAGATTGGGTATCACTGCACATGCGACGTCTTTCTAAAAAGCTCAGTGTTCTGAATCTGAAAATTCTTGTTTTTAAAAATGATAAGCACAAGTCTATCTTCTAACAAAATCGCAAAAAAGACAATATGGCAAGAGAGGATAGTAAGTCTACAAATATTAGGAGCCTGATCATCTCTATATAGATCGTGAAAAGGCGAAGTGATTTTTGACACAGCACATTGCGAATCAATGTGCTTGTTCGACGCACTCCCACAGCACTCTTGTGGAATCAGTCATCAATAAACGCCTTATTGTGGTTACCTCCAAGTTTTCAAGAAGAATCATCACGACCGGCATCCCACAACGTTCATAAAGAGCACGAAGCAAATAGGCTGGAGCTGCACGTCAAATGTTCAAAGATTTTTGGGAACATAAATGTGAGGAAGGAAACGATCTGATGTAAGAACTAGAGTAATCTGTAAAACTTTTGCGTTAGTTGGGATTCGAGCCCACATTTCACACTGTGCGGGGCGCGCTCTCAATCGTTGCAAGAAGGACGCCTGTTCTGACACTATTCTTTCTACGCTATAACGCGTCTATCTACCAGCAGCCAATCGTCAACGGTCTGCCGTGCGTAGTCGCTATCGACGCTGAACTCACATACGAATCCAAGTGCGACGATTGATCACTCGCTCCCGTATAGAGCAGAATATGGGTTCGAATCCTAACTGACGCAAAAGTTTTTGCACTATCGTACCGCCGTTAAAAGAGATCAAATAAAATCATTCTGCTTGATCATGATCACAGAGAAGCGCTGGAATCCTCACAGAAAATTCTCGTAAGGGGTCATGTACATGAAATAGCTCATAAACGAGAGAGTATGTATTGCGAATCAACAACACACAAAATTTTCAACACTCTTGATGGTGTGATCACAAGCGAGCAAAACCTTAGATTTCTTCGAGGGCGACGGAAAGATCGCAGACCTATTCGTTGTGGCTCAAAGCACTAGCTAGTTGGCTTCGCCAAGTAAACAGAAGACATTAGTACTTGCCTAGCTGAAAATTTAGAATTTGACGCATAGTTCAAACGAAGGGTTCAGATACTCCAGATATGGGCCTATCTACACCACAGGTCATACCAGCGATATATTTCATCTTCGACTTGTATAAAATCATCTTTCCTGTAAAGAATCTCCTGTATCTCACAGAAAGCCAAAGTTAACTATTTCCACACCGTTTGTAGAATATTTCGATCGTGTATGTACGATAATAACATTCACTGATCGTTCACCGTATTTGTTCGCCACGGGTAAGGGTTTGATTACCCATGTTTTGTGTCTGCTGTATTCACGATCACCGCTGCTCAAAATTAAGTGCCTCCGTCAAGACCACGAGAAAATCATGTGGCTCATGAACCAGTCAGTGTTTGCTATACCGTGCCTACGTAGCTAAACTAATTATCGTTGTTTCTATCCGTAAACAATACTGGAACAGTAGCACAAGCCTTGAACAGTAAGCCTTGCACATTTATCCGGACAGATGCCGCTTTTACTTGGCGCTTAATTTTCTTCGCATTCCCCATAAATTCGTATGAACTTGTACTATTGTGTTACCTACTGTGTATGTGGAATTCATTCAACGCAGGCTTTAAATGCTGCAAATAAAGATGCTGTGTATACTTTCCATCCACATTTGGGAGATGTCTTCTGTCATCTGTCTACTAGTAAGTGACTATGCTCTTAAACATAATGTCTCCGTTATTAATATAAATAGACCCACCGCGAACCCTTACATATGTTGAAGAGCAGCTACTGAATAAGCATTATCGTACACCTGCTTGAATGTGACCACTTCACACGATTTCTCTCCACTGATCTAATTTGATCCAATATATTATGTGGCATGTTAAATGGGTTAACTTATAGAGCGCGATACACGTGTTTCGACCTTGACGGTCTCGTCACTCGAGAAGTCACCCTTCGTCTTTACCAATCCTCTCAGGGCGCTCAGTCCCCTATACTAAGAATAGACGACGACGAACACTGTACAGTCTATGCCCGATGAAAATATCACCGAATGGATTGGGCTCTATATGTAGCCCATTCACACACCGCATGACATGCGAGTTCAAATAATAATTATGTATGTTGAAATTTGAGCGAGGTCTTTGTAAAACACTGGAAAAGAAAGGTATGAAATTTTCAATTTATTAGGGAGAAACGATATACTGTTAAATGATATTTCGAAATCAGTGTATTGAAAGTTAGAGTAATTCTCACATACAAAAGCAATTTTGTTTCTTCCCCTGTCGATATGTTGTTTGATGGCTTTTAGCAAGATTTCGTAATATGGCTCTTCAGGAAATGGGGCATCACTATAGTCAAATTCTGCCATTTTTAAACGAAAATTGTTCACAAAGAAATAAAAGATTGAAAACGTTGAGAGAGTCTGCTTTGTGTATAGCATATGATGGTATGGAAAAACAGCAACAGTAAAAAAATCTCACTACTAGCAGTACTACTACTATTCGAATACGATATTATTTATATTTATTGGGTACGGACGAAATAAAATGCATGTTTGATGGCTTAATTCCTGTCTCTATCACATCTCTCTTTTCATCCCTTTGAGATCAGTGAAATGCTGTAAATTTGTCTACAAGTGGTAGTCAATGGACTTATCAACCTGCTTATCGTCATGCCGTTCTTACAGAAAAGTGATGAGTATCATTTCATTATTCATTCATTTTACTTATTGTAGTTAATACTATTATAACTACCATTGGCTAGTATAAGACGCATAGTTATTACTGCACTAGTGTTTCTACTTAACCAAAATTGTGAACTGCAGTTTATTGCACGTCAGAAAGGCAATCTGAATAGGTGGAAAACAAGGTAACAATAAGTCATGATAAAAAGGAGAATTTCAAAAATAAGTAGCATGAAGTGTTTTCTGATGCAAGCATGTCGATTTCTTTTTCACGGCATTCAATAGATGTTTGTAACAAAGGGGGTATTCATTATTCCTGTAGCGATAGATTTTCATGTGTTGTTTAAAAGTTTCGACGCGAATCACTAAGGTAACCTGTGCAACACTCGCACTCGTGGTGTCTAGTTCAGCCTCGTCTCATGTCTACTATGCTTGCATATGGCCTTGAATCCTATAGCAGCTAGAACAGGACAACGAGAAGTCTCCACCATAGGTCAAAATGTCCGTATCTTGCAGCTGAGTTACTAACCTATTTATTTGACAGTGGAAGCTTCGTAAACAAGCGTTTAATGCTTAACGGACTGTAGGCTTAGTTAATCTGTATCGTACCATAGATCGTGCAGGTATCAATCGAAAGTACCCATAACCACTGCGCTTGATACGTTCTTATTTCAACTCTGTAGCAACGAAGTAAGTGTTTTACCAGGCCGGCACAAAACCACCGTACACTCCATTAGAAATCACAATATTGGGGATTTCTATCCATAATATTATTGATAAATTGGGCAATCTAACAAGTTCATTACTACGAAAGTTGTGAACTTCCCGACAGAATAGCCTATGAATTTTAGATACACTCTAATACTACCTTGCGATTTCTAAAAATGGTCTATGACTAGTATCCATCATTCGTGTGAAAGGACGAAAGTGGCATTTAAGTCACATCTGAGTTAACATCCGAACTAAGAGGACAAAACTGTGAAATAGATCGAAGAAATGCTGAAATCACAGGGCATCTCAAAACTGAACATCCATACATCTTGGCACGTAACTTCAGCCTTTCTTTGTCAAGTTCTCGTTGAAGAAGTCAATGATTCTTTGAAACCAATAAGAAAAATGTCTTTACAAACGTTTAAATAGAAAGGTTTGCCAGTAAAGAAAAATTTTAGCTATTCCTTTTTTGGAGCACAAATGTGAACAACTCAATGAATGATAAGGGATCGCATTGTTTAAGAGTTTACTAGCTACGGCCAACAACTCTTATTATTATCGAGTATAAGGAATAAATTGTGGAATTGCTGGAAAAAGGAAAATTCAATTGCGAATTGTGAAACGTTAGCTGCTAAATAAAGATCAATGTAACACCTCGTGTTTGGCTCAAAGAACAAAATCAGAATTATGTTGAAGCATGCTGACGTTAATAGACAGTCAGTCTTAAGAATAGTTATAGTGAAGCTCAATTACTAACAAATTGGAAACATAACCAGATAAGAGTACAGTGAGCACAGTTCTCGAGCTAGTAAAAAATTACGACTATTTGATCATTCAAGTCACTTGATACAGTATTAAAGTGTTCATTGTTGTCTAGTCACTACGTTGAGATTTGTCATAAGTTCATTCGTGAAGCCGTGAAGGAATAGATAATAAATTACGATACGGTGGGAGCAATAAGACGCGATACGGTAACAGCTCCTTAGGTTAGATACAGAAAAATTTCGACGTCCTCAAAGGGATCGCCTGACGAGAATAAGGATTTTTTTGAATAAAAACATTCATCTTGTTCTTCATTTCCATCGAAGTAAGTACAGCCATTAAACGCTGCCTTAAAAGAGAAGACAAGGATAAATTGGTAGCAGTAGTGGAGTTACCCCACGTACACTCAAGCACCAATTAGTCCGCAACTGTCTGTATGACCGCCTCTGTGAAATGGAAAAGTGCCAAGTTTAAACGATAGAGAGGGCGAATGCATGAGATCCGATAAAATTTACCTAATCTCTTGCGAAGTATACAGCGACGATTATACTGGCGAAACGGAAAGACCACTCTGCTCCCGTGTAAAAAAAACACCTAACTGGATTACGAAAGCTCGACGAAAAAAGTCCACTAGGCACGCAGACGAAACAAAAATATGCAAGAGCAAAGTTCGATGGCAATTTCACGGTCCTCCTACGGGATCAAAAATATGCGGGCGTAAAACTTTTGAAGCCTTTTGGATACATAATTAGGCCCAAAAAAGAAACCGCAGAGAGGGGTGCTTTGTAATCACGTGTGACCTTGACCTATACCTCAGGCTAATTTCCCGGTGTGAGTCCGCTACAGCCTCACTTGTGCTTTGACCAGGAGTGGCTGGTCTTCAATGAATATTTGGAAGGCCTAAATCATTTTAACGGTGAGTGCTTTAGATTGAAACTTTATACTACGCGATGCAAATTCCTTCTTTATGTCTTTGGCGGGGTTATGGAACTTTTTGGCAGAGTGGATTGTAATTATACTCGACCTCCTAGGCTTTGTAAAAGGCGAGACGCCGAAACGTTAGCCATTGTATTATATCTTGTTATTGTACTACTTGTACTGCATTACTAATATTCGATGAGCACTATTGCTACCAACCCGGAACAGCTTATCAAGATAAAAGTATCAATGTATTCTAGATATTCGGGGTTAGTCGAAAGTCGATTCTAGGATTGACAAGTAAAAATGGTAAAATTTGTTAAAATCAATCAGAAAACCGTTTAATTAAAAACTTGGTTAAAAAATAGGTGCAACAGTCGTCATCTTCAAAGTCTTATGAAAATCATCATATAGAATATATTGTGTATAAAAAACACATATATAAATTGCGTTTTCAACGCACTTCCAGACAGGAAAAGATTTGCATATCCTTATTTTTACTATCACCACAGAAAAAATTAATCGACGGAACGACGGAGTCATATTTGTACACCTAATAAATGCACAATACTGAATCAGTATTCAATTATGCAAACAAATCGGCAAGATATGCTGACTCTGATATGAGTTGTTTTATTTCCATTACAAAGCAGTATTGAACCAATGCACAGGTGTATTTTGCAGGGCAGTTCCGAGCATTGCTCAACGGCCTTCAAGATACTAGTAGGCCCGTTCAAGTATAATATCACTCAAGTATGTTGTGATGTAATTTACTTGGTCTCAATGAAAGGATTGCCACGCATTAAATTGGAGATTAAAAACTATTGTAGAAGAGTCTAAAGAAAAAAAGAACATCTTAACGAGAATAACCTCGTGCCCACATTGGTGAACGATAAACACCCGACCTCGCAATGATAAGATTTTAATCTTGTTCCATTTGGCTGCGAGAGCTTGTGATAAGAGTACTTTTTGTTTACCAGAATCAACAGAATCGAACCGGTGACATTGAAGAAACAATGTGTGTCATCAGGTTCTGATGTTCTCCTGCTATTTGTAATGATCCCGCCTGATCCTATTGTCAAGGCTTTTATGAGAAGAAGTCATTTTGGCTTGGCAAATGCAGATTGGTCGGGAGTTAGATCAACTGTGCTGTAATTTCTATAAACTCTTAGCTTTTCAGTGACAAAATCAAAGCGCTTGGTGCTGAACAACTTCTTAGGAAAGCGTCCGTATATGGTTCCATCCGTGGCACCGCAGAAGTGATTAGACACAGATTTGGCCTATAAAACGCTTTGATCGATTCGCAGAGGTATTCAGCAATGCTAATTAAACTAACAAGAGATCTCTAAAAGGAGGAAAAATATTAAGATCTTTATTTGGAATTATCAACGCCTATTTGTAGATCTCAAGTTTTACAATCTATTCCCCACTGTGCTGGCTTTGACAAATGAACGCAATCTCTCGACCATTAGACCGCTTCAGGACCGCTGATACTGCAGTATGTTGGGCTGCTAAGCTCTTTAGTTAAGCCACTTTCAATTCCATTTCCGAGAGCATTCTTTGACAAAGCATCAATAGACTGCAATCAAAGTTGGCACAAATGGTCTCGAAATGTGCAGACAGAGTGCTTTGAAATCGATGCACGCAGTCATGAAATGGTCAACTTAGGAGGTTCACTTGAGGAAATTTGGTATTATTTGCAAAAGCTATATGAATCGATTATCAAATGCCTTTTGGCTACGGAATTGCTCATATCAGAAATTTCAAGATTGGAGCTTTCAGCACACAGTATTGATAGCTCTTTACCAAAGTTTGGGGCGATCGGCTTAGAAATAATAATAATTTGTTATTTGCTATAAATATTATCCAGAAAGGTGCAAGATGCATTATTGTCCAGAAAACAGATCATAATGATCGGCTATGGACCGACGTCCATTTTGCCTGATAGTTACTTTCGAGTCATGCATATGGTCTGTTCATATCATCGCATATTTTGAGCGTGGTCTCAGAAAGAAGCACTCGAAGCAAAAGGTATGATATTTTATGATTACCAGCCAGGAGCAATCGCGTGTGCAACCTGTCCCTTCGGTGATTTTATCACTTATCGGCGCGTGTGAAACGTGCGTCGTCGACTCCGCTGTGAAAGGGGGAGGTACCCAAAGAACTGACTGAACGCACCGTGCAACTGACGACGCTGCAAGGCCGAAACACGTGTATTGCATTATATAAGTGTCCATCACATAGCACATTCGATTTCAAAATAGCACTCGAAACGAAGGATGCGACATCCAGTCTCTTATCAAAAATGATGTGCCAAAATGATTTCTTCGCTCAAGTGGTGCTTCCTCCAGTGAAGCATACTACGTGACAACGACTCCCAAAACGCGAGGGCGAAACTTGTAGAGCATTCATCGGAACGGTTCAACACAGCTCTGAAGAAGAGCTAGCTCTAGCCTAATGATCCAATAAAGCACTGGCATTTATAACGATTGAATGACCCACTGCCCTTCAACTGCTGAATTACAAATCAATCGCATATGCTCCAGTGATTAGCTAAAGCGTAAAGTTGATTTAGAAAAAAAAACTTTTCTAATTTTTCGCTTGACGTTCCAACGCAATCAGTCTTCCTCAGAGCAAAACTGAACAAAAGACGAAACGAATTGAAACGTTAGCCGAAAAAACAAATAAAGTCTTCATTAACTCCACGCTTTCGCTAGATCACCATAGAATACCGAAGTTTAGTTTTCTTCTGTGAACTTCTGCACATGTATGACGGGCTGCAAGTTCTAACGATACAGTTCTCAAGACCGGCCATCTACTAACCTCAGCACTGATTGAACATTTCCGTAACTTTCCTTTGTTCAATAGGCACTAAGTTGTTGATACACGTTTATTTTGCAAAAAATTACAATAGAGTTCGTATCAGTGGCCAACGTTTGGATAGCTTCGCGTTCGTCAGAGCATAGAACAGTCAAATTGACGTCCAATCCACATAGATGAACACTTTTTACAACCAAGTAAGACGAAATATGAACGAAATCGTAGGAGCTCAAACGTACAGTAATCAGCTATCATTAAATACCGTATTTTGCTGTTTAGTCCACCAATCGTTAAGTAGACCAACAGCACCGAGTATTTCACATTCGGCGAACGAGTGTTTGTCTCGGATCCACAAAAATCGATCCGAGATCTGGCGCGAAATGCGAGTGATCACAAGGCATTCGTCTTCCAATTCATATTTGGGTTTCTGGTCTAATTCCAAAAGGCTTCGAGGTTTTTTCGCCGAAGTTTTCGTTTCTTTGCGTTCCTGTGCGGATGGATATTTCTACTTCAAAGATTACCTCGTTATGCAGCTTTGCCCTATGCGCATCTAGTGGTATTTTCAAATCCATTTTCTCGCCGTTATATAGGTGGTGTTTGATACAAACATAGAGAGGTCTTTTAGTTTCGTCGATATATTCGCCGCTGCACGTTTTTACAAGAGATTAGGTAGACTGTACCCACGCTCATGCAGTTACCGCCTCTACAGTGGGGGCATATCATGCATCCTTTCGTCTTACATAGACGGTCGTAATTTCAGTGATCGTAACCGATTTCTTCAAGTGTGTCTTTTTCGAGCAACGTTTCATAGCTATACCTATCTCACTCAGAAAAAAAGAGAATTAACGGGACTTGCTTTTTTGAAATCATCGTTTGTGGGCGCGTCATTTCTTTTCAGCCTATATATAGGAGTTACAGTTTCGCAGCCACTTAAAATGGCTGTTTCCCAAGCCAGTTCAAGAATTCTACCGTTTGTTTATTCCAGTACACCACCGGCCGCTGTACGAGACATGTTTTTAACAAGCGCCTTTTTTGTATGTGGGGTGAGGGTGAGAGGAGAGATGATGAACCAAGATATTTTTGCTACTTGGCTTTCGTTACCACTTTGCAATGTAATCATTATCGGATAGATTTACCTGCACGTTCAGGGAAGGAAGTCAGTCATTTTTCGGTATCGCACGCCTAAACTTTATGTACTCTTACTGCTCATTCAACAATCTGGAAGATCTATTTATTTCTTCTTGAGTGGAGCAGATAACCTAACTATCGTCTATATATCTACAGTGGAATAATGGCCGGAGATGATTCTCGGAGGCTTCCACTTTAGACATGAAGACAAGAGCCGGACTTGGTGCCATTCGCTGCCCCATCGCCAATTCTTCAATCTGTGTAAAATGTTTCCCAGACTATCAAAAAATTGAGGAGTTCAAGCACTCTTTTAGAAGAGTCATGACCTGCTAAGCTAATGAACCATACATGTTCATCGCCCTGGTGTTTCATAAGAAGTTCGTGGTGGCTTGCAATTTGTAGTCGTTCGGCGCGTTGTTATAAAGAACTGCCACGCTGAATAACTCCATCACGTATGCGCTGTTGGGACGAGCGTTACACAGACGATGCAAGAGCAGTTGAGCGTTCGAACGATGGGCTGAAATGTGATTTAGCAACTGGGTTAGAGTTAAAAACCATGCTATCCTATCCGTCGATCCGTCTACACAGCTAATGAAATGACCACCGAATAATCTAAAGAACCAAGTAGTCCGCAACCGTTTATACGACCGTCTATGTGAAACGATAAGATGGATAAAATGCCCCGACGATAGAGACGGCGATTGCATGAGCAGAAGTACAGGCTACCGAATGTCTTGTAAATGTGCGGCGGCGAATATATTGGCGAAACCTATCTCCTCTCTCTATCACCCTCTATGTTCGTATCAAAATTATCTGGACAACAAAGATAAAATTCATTTAACAACACCACTAGATACGCATAAGGTACAGGTGCATAAGGAGGTGAACTTTGAAGTAGAAATATCCATTCTTGTACAGGAACGAAATCGCAAAATGCGCTGCGCAAAATCCTTGGAGCATTTTGAATTATACCGGAATTCAAATACGAATCAAAGAGATGAATGCCTTATCATCACGCGTGATCTCGCCCCACATAGATTGATTCTTGTATATCCGAGACAAAAATATCATTCCTCGGCCATGTAGTACTTGGTGCAGCTAGTCTGCATATTGATTAGTGCACTAGCTAACAATAAAATGCGGTGAGTATATAATAAAAGTTCATTATTACACTTTTCAAATTCTACGATTTCGTCTAGGTTTCATCTTATTTGTTGGTCCAAAGTGCTATTCTATGTGGATTGCACGTCGATTTAGCTCTTTCAGGCTCTGGCGAAGGCAAAACTGTTGAAAAGTTAGCCACTGATACGACTTGATTGTACTGCTTTGTAAAAATGAACATGTTTTGACAACACTCGTGCTTGCTGAACAAAAGAAAGTCACGGAACTAGCAACACATTGGGAAACATCATCATGTCCAGTCGGGAAAAGTCTTGTTTCATTCTTTTGCTGTCTGTCATGTCTGCAATATGACTTTCATTGAGAATAAAGTTAATCCAGAAGTCATGTTTTGAACAGGAATGGAGCAACACCGTGATTACTTTAGATTGTGTAAACTGCACATGATCGGTTAGTGGATATAAGCCATTCATAATACGACGAAATTGTCCCTCTGCTTAGTCATACGAATACCACTAGTAAGCAGAACAGTTCCCTTGATTAATGCTGCTTAACAGTTATCGCAGTTTGGATAAGTGAGTGCTTGACAAAGATTTCGTTTGTTGTCCGTGCTCATGGACTTCCTAGCACTCAGGGCTAGGCGACTTTCTGTTTTTCCGTTAGTTCTAGCGTGAAATAACGCACACTTTTGCAGTTGCGAGCTTTCTCATTTTTAGGGCAATAAGCACTAGTTCCTTAACTAATGAAGGACTTGTGTGGTTGTGAATATTATAGGACTGCAGAAGAGGCTAATTTACTTTTCTCTGGATATGCGCGGAAAAGCGTACTGCTGTTTACTAGATGTTACGTTATCAGAAGAGTCCATGTGGCAATAGTTGGAGGTGTTTTTGCGTCGCACAAGTGGTCATTGCCTCGATAGCGAGCCATTCACTCACCAAACATTTCATCTTTCTCGACTCGCTAAAGTGGTACCAGACTTGTTTGAGAGGATGAGCAGCACAAACTTGGTACACCGAAAGGCACCGCGAATATTTGTCTAGACCAGATATGCATCCGATCATCTCTAATGAAGCTTAAATTGAAGACGAATGAACGGCGCAACTTAGGGATTCATAGCGCTGAGAAGGTTTATCCTTTTTTGCGTTGTTATATTATAGCAGTCAAACAGATGCCCTCAACATTTGAGAGTGCCCCGTTCCTCATATTAAGCGTGTTGCGCATTTATGCTCGCCTACTCCATATAATAGCTTTAATTCCTTATAATATTTGGAATTGAAATGACAACTGAAGCCATTGAAAATTGCCCTAAAAAGGTTTTTGTTAATCGCTAAATAAAGAGATATTTTTCGCGAGCCACACATGACATAACATCCCTGTTGGACTAGCTTGCGACTAAGTACAAAAGGGCGGTTAAAAAGCCGCTACGTATTGGTGAACGCTTGAAAAGACAACGCATAAAATACATTTACTTAATCCACTTCGCTCGACTGCTTATAGTGGTATACAATGCAATCGAAAAATTTTATTCTAAAAAAAACTAGTTAATATTGAATTTTCAGTTATTTTTGACTACGATTAGAGGCTACGTACACGGCTGCTCATCAACCCATAGTGTCCCACCGTTTTCCTCTTTGCTTCATAGCAAATACCAGCAATTTTTGCGCCGATGCAAGCTTGCCGGCTTTGTGACGATAAACAGTGATTTTTTGATGACCGTAAAAAAGAGGGACTTTGAGTGAGAGGCGATCGTAGAGGAGCTTTTGATCTATGGCTCCGTGTATGAATGATGTCTGTGTTATTACTAAGTATGAATTCCTATGGCCCAATACATATATATATATATATATATATTATATATATATATATATATATATATATATATATATATTCGGACATATTACTGCCAGCATTTGGGATTGTATTGCATCTCATGTTAGAGCTACTTCGGTATTCCTATATATCCGACGCACATTCCATAGATTGAGCATAATTCATCATAGTGATTGAATTAGTGAGTGCACAAATTCTCGTTTTTGTTCTCACTAATGTTATTTGCGCCACCTTTCGATCCGTTATCGAATGAATATACATAGTGCGATAAAAGATCTGAAACCAACTCCCCTCAAAATTATTGCTTTGTTATGCTAAGCGAAAGCTCTGGGGAATTTTTGAAAGTTTTATTTTTTAGAATCTTTGTGCTTTTTATTGCTAGTTTTGCATAAATCTATCCAATTCATTCGTTTCAGCTCCAAAATTCATATTGAACAGTACGATATGCATGGGTTGATCCACCATTACAGGAGAAAAGGCTTAACGATGTTTAAAGCCGTCGATGAGAGTATAGAGGTGAAGGTGCTGGTACGGTGACAAAACCGACTGTGAGCAGATGGTTCCAAGCGATTCAAAGAAGCAGTTTTGATCTCGAAGTCATTCTCGTTTTGGCTGGCTACCTGCTTTGAATGAAAGTGATTTGAAAGTCGCTTTCGATGCTAAAACCTTCATCAAGCATTCGTAATTTGGCTGAAGAGCTTGATGTTTCTCAGTGGCCCATTGTCAACAAGTTGCACCAATTTGACTTTGCCCACAAGAAGCCTTCTCAGGAACCGTATCAGCTTTATCCGACTGTGGCCTGTTTCGATCAACATAACACATTTTGAATGGCCGTCGATTCGAATCATTTAATGAATTTGAAGAGCCATGGTCTGGGTGTTTTCGATACAGAAGAGTCAGAAGGGTACTTCAAGCAGATCCGAACCCTTGCAAAAAGGTGGCAGAAAGTCGTGGACAATGGTGGTATATACTATGAAAAATTGTTGTAGTATTTTTTTTTAGTTAATATGCACAAAGAAACCAAACTCGAGAATTTGCCAAAAATTTTCGCTCGATCCTATACTGCTCATGTTTCTAGGTGCAGTTCGTGATGAGCTGTATACTGCAAACGAGGTAATGAATGAGTTGACCATTCTTCGTAATGAAATTACGGTATTGATTCTTCTATGGTGATATTCGTTGACAATGAAAATGAAGATACGACAACGTGTTCAAGTTTGTAAGTACAACTCTTATCTCTTATCTACTCTTATCATTGATTGTTATCAATGAAACGATATCACAGCTACTATAAAGAAGGCCACGATCGGAGTGTGTTTCACTTTTCGAGTAACTTCCTCAGCTATGGGCGACTTCAAACTGCAGCTAGAACCTGCTGATAAAATTATCTTCAGCGGTAAAAAACTTGGTGAGGAACCAGCACCAGCGTCAATCAAGATCACTAATACACTGAAAGAAAGAATAGCATACAAGGTAAACTTCTGCCTATTTACTTACTAGCCCTTTAGGTACGACAGTGACATGTCGCCAGCCTCTCCTCGCCGGTTGCGGCATCAGCAGTCACTCAGTATAACGGGCTGCTCACCGCGAGACGGGGCTGGCGGCTTGTAGCTGTTGCAATCAAAGGATTAAGCGGTTTACTAGACAGTTTGTACAACAGATTGTCAAAAGCTTTCTTTGTTGCAGGTCAAATGCACATCAAACGAAATGTTTCGTATTCGGCCACCGGTTGGAGCTCTTAAGCCTGACGATAGTGTCACAGTGTCTGTAAGTCTTTGTCTCCCATCCGATACATTAGCCTCATCACTGGGTAATCTCGCTAGCGGTGATATAATACTACCTTCTGACCAGTAATAATATGGGTTGTTCAATGCTACCGTCCGAGATTTTTGATCTTGTAACAATTCGGAGAGCCGATCACGAATAAGCTCTACGTTGAATTCTAAGTCTTTTTTTACGAACTTTTCGTGACAAAGTTAGGAGGTCGTTCACACTCATAATTGCTTATGTCACGAAAACATCGCTCCTCACAACAGCTTTATCCTTGTGAGTGCAGCCGTCTGTATCATGTTCACACAGTACTATGATAACATTATTGACGTTGTCTATGGAGAAACAAAAATCGTGTTAACAACTCCTCGTATCACGTCTTCATAGATAATCCGCAGGAACAAAATTTTTTATCCAGACACTTTATTGAACCGCTTTCACAGAGTTTTTCACTGTCCGGATTCTAGTACTTCTAGCATTCAAACCGTTTTTTCGTCTTCGTAGATGTTGCTTGAGCGATTCTTCAAATTTCGAGGATAGCCTAACTGTGGCTTTCCATACGACGTTGTTGTTGACAGCCGAAGAGGGTTGATAGGAGAGCGCTCAGCCCACGCTCGCTGCGACGAGCATCACAACCACCCGGCCACGGCGAACCGTAAAACAAAGCTGGTTTTCATAAAATAAAAGGTTTATTAAAGAGACGAAGTGGATTTCCTTGACCAGCGCTCTGGTCGGTTTATATGATAGGGAGGGAAATTGCCTACTGAATACGAAACGTACGACAAAAAACTCAACCGCCAAAGATTTACCCGAAAGGAAGATGCAGTGGAACCGGCACGCATTGACCGTTAATAGCTGCTACATACTCTTTGAAATCAGTAGGTGCTGTCATGAAAATGTAAGGTTTTTGGAAGACACCGCAGTAAATGGGATATAAAAAAAACGGTTCGATACCAAGTCCCGAGTAATTTTTCTCCTATTATTTGGAAATGAAACAGTATACTACAGATTAATTATAAGTATCTAAACCTGAACTTTATATTTGCAAATGATAGGAGAAATATTACTTGGGACTTGGTATCGAATATTGATATATATATATGTACATATATATATATATACTTTATGTATATATATATATATGTGATATTATATACATATATATATATATATATATATATATATATATATATATATGACACAAATGACATTATTTGGAAATAAAAGTGTACAACAAATTAATACAATTTTCTAAACGTAAAATGAAATAATCTTTCATAAGGTCATCTATTTTCTGTCACACAATGGCTCTGACCTAGTTTCAAATTAGCGTGTTATTATTCCTCGCGTTAAATGAAACCGATCAAGACCGGATAGTGATCAACATCCATAATTAACGTTTGCCAGAGTTCTCGTTGCAGTTCGAGTGAGGACAATCTGATTACAAAATGAAACGGAAGTCAACAATATCTTTTGACTCGTCCTACAAAAATGCATTGACGGCAATGCAAGTTGATACTATTGCGTACGCAAGCAAGGGTGCTTAGAAATCTGTAGAGCCATAGAGACAAGTGTCGTTACCCAAAAATACAAAAGTATTATTGATAAAGGACGAATTCTAATTGTTTGGAGATATTCAAATGAATCAGAGGACTGCAGCGCAGTTGTCAGAGATCCCCTCTGCAACACACGTGACCATTAGTTCAATCCTCGTCCAGTCTTTTCATCTTAATCAAGTTGGAAGGACAGTAATATTAACGTAATTGGTCGATCGTCCACCTCCAGCTATTGCGTGCAGAGTTCTGTTATCCTACAGGCAATGTGATGAATGCATAGTTTATCGCTGGGCGAACGATCAACACCGATCATCCGTGTTAATGAAACAGGAATGCCCACTATAAGTGATTGGACGACGCCAGCACTGATTATATTGTTAACTCGCGCTGATTTTTTATTATTTCACTGCTGTTTTGGCAGAAACCCAGGCGGAAGTTGAACCCGCACATCCTTATATCTGGGTCGCGCGCTACCAGTACACCACTGAGATCACAAACCAGACTAGACCTGTAAACGATTAGTTGCGGATAGCTGCGAAGAGTTATATAGAAAAAGTGATAGTAGAGCGCTAGGGCAGTAGCGTAGTGGAGACGCGCGCCCCAAATTATGAGTGAGATGCGAGTCAACTACCAGCTGCGGTCTAAAATTTCGCATTGTCATTTATCACCATTGGATATGTAGTTGTAACTTTAGTTGACATTCAACGCCGGTAAAACAGTGCCCGACAGTGGTAAGCACTACTTTGCTGTTTACTACATCAAGGCGACCGATGAGAAAAAGGTGAAGAGGCTTCAATTTTTTTTTCAATATAAAAAAGCCACAGAGGTTAAAAATAAGCTCGGTGTACGAAAAAGCTAGTAAATCAGTACTCCTGCATCTCTTGTTAATCAAAGAAATTTGGTTATACATCATTGCTATCATGAGGTCGCAATTAAGGTTCCTCGAGCAACGTGGGCAGATCACAAAGGCGAGCCAGAAGGAACAAAGCGTCTCTATATTGACTTCAAAAAGGTTTTACTTTAGATATTTGCTTGCTTTATCTATAAATGTAACGTCCGTATTATCAGGAGGCCGAGGAGGAAAAGAATGATGATAAGAAAGAGGAAAAGAAAGACGATAAGAAGAGGAAAAGAAAGATGATATGAACGCGGAAAAGAAAGATGATGAGAAGAAAGAAGAAAAGAAAGAGGAGAAGAAGATGAGGAGAAAAAGGACGAAAAGAAGGATGATGAGAAGAAAGAAGAAAAAAAGAGGAGAAGAAGGATGAGGAGAAAAAAGATGAAAAAAAGGATGATGATAAGAGAGATGATAAAAAGGATGAAAAAAAGATGACGAGAAAAACGACGAGAAGAAAGATGAGGAGAAGAAGGAGGTAAGTAACATTGCTTATAAATGATCGATTTACTCGATAATTCCTGACTGGTAATAATTTTAGGAGGAAAAAAAGTAACAGAGATGTCTCCAACGAATTTTTTTCCGTATGAAGGCCATCATTAATTTTTTATATAAATGATGTGGCACGAATAAAATGTTTGTGGTGAAGAAATTGAACGAACTGTAGCTAATGAAGTGTTCACTTTCAGAATTAAATCAAGCTGTACTACATAACATCTCTCTAATTATCAAATAATTACAACAAAGTACGACCATTGTTCATTACTCCATTACTGTATTATCCGGACACCATGAGTTTAACTTAGAACATACAACGTCCGATCTAGGTAGAAAATTGAGAATTATCGACAAACACATCAGATTCAGAACACTCCGTGTTGATCATTTTATGCGCTGCGCTCACATTGTCAATTCTTCCGTGGCTTGTGAGATAACTTCATCGATCAAGTAAGCAATCAATAGGCAGCCAGCAATCATTGAGCAATGAGTACACACAATATTGTTGAATGATAGATAGCAGTACAAACCTAGGACTGGAGTTGAACCTCGTTTTGCAGTTTCGAAGGATATTTGTTTGACCACTACACTACCGTGGCTCTTGATCTGCTATCACTCTTTCTGCGATATAACGTATTGAATCTGTCAACAATCAGTCGTCATCGTTGGCCTGGTAAGCAAGAGTAATAGCAAACAAGAGCTACGGCAATGCAGTGATTATCACACGTATCCGGAAAAGGTGAGAGGCGAGTTCATATCCCACCCCAAGGTTCAAAATTGTGATCGTCTAACAGTGGTAGATAATATATGGTTGCGATAATATATCACTGCTACAAAAGCGGTTCGACACGTTTGGGATAGAATATATTTATTTGGACACACGAGTTTCTGGAAGCCTTTCTACTAGAAAGCTTTTCTCCTCAAAATTTCCGCAGTCATTTAAGATGCTCAGATCTCAAACAATTCAAAAAAAGTTTGCTTCATGGAAAACTTTTTTTGTTTGTGAAATCGAAAATGATATTATGTTTCACACCCAGCCTGCTTGGCTGGCTCGGCTGGTGTGTGTGTGGGTGGCTTGTCGCAAAGATCTCGACATTATTGGTGCCAAAATTTTTTTCAAGAAGGACTAAATAGCGCCGCGACGGCGAAATAGAGAACGGGCTTTGCACTTGCAGTACTTAGCTCGTCGCTTGAATTTCATACCTATTTCAGCTGGAATTGTGAAACAAAAAAAATGTTTGTGCCTGTAGAATGATAAAGCAGCGTCACTACATTTCTAGTAAAAAAACCGAAATTCTTCCGCGTAGGGAAAAAATCTCTATGTAACTGATAAAAATCGCATTTACAAATAATGCACACTTTCGAAATTAATTGAGATTTCTAGGCACACATCAGTCGAAAGGAGCGCGATTTCCGTAATTTACTTGAAAAATTTTCTCCGTCTCGGAAAACGTTTTGGTTTTTTGTTCAAAAAATTCTAGCGGAGACTTTGTTCTTTCGTTATACACGTACAAACTTTTTTTTTGTTTCACATTGCCTGATAAACTAGCTATAATGTTCAAAAAGCAAATTAACAACTCCTAGTGCGAAAGGCAATCTTCTTTTCGCTTTTACAGGCTCTGTCTTTTGAAAACCTATTTTAGCATGAATATTTTCGAGATGCTAGCTATTGAATGACTATTAACCATGCAGCGAAAACTGATTCCCAAACTCGAGCAGAGTAAACAAACAAATTAAGTGTGAAATATAGTATTACTGAGTCCATTTCATTAGTTTTGGCCTAAGAGCAATAAACACCAAGTTTACTAAGCAGAAGTGATTAAAATTACTCTACTTTGGCATTGTTCCGTTATACATTTTTTGTAAACATTTTGGTGTACTATTTGCCCATAATCACTATAATATGGAGGTGTCATGAGAACAATATTGTTATTGCTGTCCATGAATGAATTTCGTACAGGGGAAAATGCTAGTGAAGCGGCGAGCAAGAATAATGGAGCTCCCTATTGACGGCCCGAGCACGACTGATCTTCCATACTGCTCTCTCCAGCTTTGAATTTCGCGAAGCACTTCTTAACCCTCCTTTCTGCAATCGTGTCATCGCTTGAAACTTCATCCTGCGCTTTGCTTCACTAGTATTTTTCGCTAAACGCTCATCAGTGCATGAATAGCAAACGAATTTGTTTTCACGACAGCTCCATCTTATAGCAATTATACTCAAGTTGGATATCTTAACGCCTGCAAGGAAATGCACATTTGAGCTATATCAAGGTGATGCAATTGAGATTTTTTTTATTTTACTTTACTTAGTCCGTCATCACAATGTGTTTTTTTCTGTGCGGATCCCAGTACCTCCAACATTCAATTCGTTCTTTGCCTTCTTCTTGAACGGCGTAGAATACTGGTTGAGCAAGTCTCCTTGCAATTTCGAGGATAGCCTAGCTGAAGCGTTCAATAGGGAGTTGTTGTTGACTGCCGGAGGAAGGTTGGGAGGAACTTCGCTTCACGCTGGTGGCTACGAGCATCACAGCCACTCCACCACGGCGCCCCATTATTTGATTAATTCTGGTCTATAAATCTTGTGTTCATTGCTTTAGTACCATAACTTCTGAACGACCTAATTATTTTCACAGCTACAAGACAATACAAAAAATTTTAACAACTTCCAAGACCGACTGTCTATTAACCTCGGCATGCTTCAGTATGATTCTTGATTGTTCTTCTTTGAGCAGAACACGAGGTGTTACATTAAACTTTATTCGATAGCTGACGTTTCGGCAGTTCGCCTTCTTCAGAGCCTGGAAAGGTCAAAATGTTTGCAATACAATCAGTCAAACACCTCCATTACTTCTTTAGAGAAAATCACCAGACCTAGATTTCAATCGCATCAAGCAAAAATCAACACTCAACATACTCACCGCTTTTTATATGTGTTCCACTGGATGATCCAAGTGGAGATCACCGGCAAGAGAGACACATAGGCTCGTAATGCACCCTACCCATCAAAACAACAGTCTTATATACTGGCTCATATCACGAGTGTTTACAAGGCATTCCTCCCTGCGGTTTATGGTTGGATTGGTCGTATTAATCCAAAATGCTTCCAAGATCTTTCGCGCTGATGTTTTTTGCTCCTGCGCAAGGATGGTGACTTCGATTTCAAAATCAACTCCGTCGTGCTTCTGTGCTCTATGCGTCCCTAGCGGGGTGTTTTGTCTATTAAGACGCTTGTCAGCTAGGTGTTCTTCTATGCGTGCATAGAGCGGCCTACCCGTTTCGCCAACATATTTATCACTACACGCCTTGCAAGAGATTAGGTAGACTGTACCTACGCTCATGCAATCACCGTCTCTGCCGTTAGGACATATTTTACAATCTTTCATCATACAGAGACGGTCATATAAGCGGTTGCGAACTAGTTGGCGTTTTAGAGTATTCGGTGGTATTTTAATAATGGCCACCGATTGCTCTAAACCCGCTCTTTTCAAACATCGTTTTATAGCTGTACTAATCTCATTTGAATAGAACGGGATGATAAACGGGACTTTCCTTTCAACTAAGTTTTCGTTCGGAGGCGCATTATTTCCTCTAAACCTAAGCCGAGGGGCTACGAATTCGTATCCATTAGAAGTGGCTATTTCCCGCGCCAGTTTCACGGATTCTACTCTCTGCTCCTCCCCGGTACATACATTGGCTGCTGTTCGAAACATGTTTTTTACTAGCGCCTTCTTCGTATGTGAGGGATGAGAAGAGAGATAGTGAACCAAGATATTCTTACTACTTGGCTTTCGGTACCACTTCGTTATGTAGCCGCTCTCAGTTAAGCTTATTTGCACGTTCAAGAATGGAAGCCAATCGTCTTTTGGTATCTCACGGGTGAATCTTATATACTCTGACTGTTCATTCAGCAATCTAAAACAATCATCCAGCTCCTCTTGAGTGGAACAGATAATCAAACAATCATCTATATACCTACAGTAGAGTAATGGCCGGAGATCCATCACTGGTGCTTCCACTTTAGACATAAAGGCAATGGCCAGGCTAGGTGCCAGTCGCTGTCCCATTGCCAGCCCTCTGGTTTGAGCATAATAATTCCCGGACCATCTGAAGATTGAGCAGTTCAAGCACTCTTTTAGTAGGATCATGAACTGCTCAATCGTCAAGCCATACATGTTTACAGCTCCCTGGTGTTGTATAAGAAGCTCATGTGTGGCTTGCAATGCGGAGTCATTCGACACGTTGGTATATAAAGCAGTGACGTCGAATGACTCCATTACGTACGCGTTGTTCGGGTTCGCGTTACGTAGACGATCCAGGAACATCTGAGTGTTTGTCAGATGGGCTGGAATGTGTCCTAGCAACTGGGATGTTATTAAAGTCAAGAACCATGCTATCCTATCCGTCGGTCCGCCTACACAACTGATGATAGGTCTAACTTTGAATATAGATGGATCGTTAGACATCAGATCATCAGTGGATACTAACTTATGTGTTTTTATAAGCAAGTATAAGACAGGACATGTTGGTGACTGGATTTTTAATTGAGAAATGATAGATGGTCTTAAGCCTGCAGCTTTTGCCGTACGGACCCACTCACTGTTTAATTTGCGGTTTTGCCTTTTGAATTCCTTACAGAAGATGATCGGTAAAGCGAGGCATCTTCGAGATGCTTGCTCGTTATTGCGATATCTAACTGTCGAGGAATCACAACAAATTCTCCACCCTTATCACTAACTGATAGCCTTATCCTACCTTCCCTTATCAACTCTCGAACCTCTTTCATGCCACGTTTTTGTAGTTCGGTGAGGTTTGACAAACACTCAGATGTTCCTGGATCGTCTACGTAACGCGAACCCGAACAACGCGTACGTAATGGGAGTCATTCGACGTCACTGCTTTATATACCAACGTGTCGAATGACTCCGCATTGCAAGCCACACATGAGCTTCTTATACAACACCAGGGAGCTGTAAACATGTATGGCTTGACGATTGAGCAGTTCATGATCCTACTAAAAGAGTGCTTGAACTGCTCAATCTTCAGATGGTCCGGGAATTATTATGCTCAAACCAGAGGGCTGGCAATGGGACAGCGACTGGCACCTAGCCTGGCCATTGCCTTTATGTCTAAAGTGGAAGCACCAGTGATGGATCTCCGGCCATTACTCTACTGTAGGTATATAGATGATTGTTTGATTATCTGTTCCACTCAAGAGGAGCTGGATGATTGTTTTAGATTGCTGAATGAACAGTCAGAGTATATAAGATTCACCCGTGAGATACCAAAAGACGATTGGCTTCCATTCTTGAACGTGCAAATAAGCTTAACTGAGAGCGGCTACATAACGAAGTGGTACCGAAAGCCAAGTAGTAAGAATATCTTGGTTCACTATCTCTCTTCTCATCCCTCACATACGAAGAAGGCGCTAGTAAAAAACATGTTTCGAACAGCAGCCAATGTATGTACCGGGGAGGAGCAGAGAGTAGAATCCGTGAAACTGGCGAGGGAAATAGCCACTTCTAATGGATACGAATTCGTAGCCCCTCGGCTTAGGTTTAGAGGAAATAATGCGCCTCCGAACGAAAACTTAGTTGAAAGGAAAGTCCCGTTTATCATCCCGTTCTATTCAAATGAGATTAGTACAGCTATAAAACGATGTTTGAAAAGAGCGGGTTTAGAGCAATCGGTGGCCATTATTAAAATACCACCGAATACTCTAAAACGCCAACTAGTTCGCAACCGCTTATATGACCGTCTCTGTATGATGAATGATTGTAAAATATATCCTAACGGCAGAGACGGTGATTGCATGAGCGTAGGTACAGTCTACCTAATCTCTTGCAAGGCGTGTAGTGATAAATATGTTGGCGAAACGGGTAGGCCGCTCTATGCACGCATAGAAGAACACCTAGCTGACAAGCGTCTTAATAGACAAAACACCCCGCTAGGACGCATAGAGCACAGAAGCACGACGGAGTTGATTTTGAAATCGAAGTCACCATCCTTGAGCAGGAGCAAAAAACATCAGCGCGAAAGATCTTGGAAGCATTTTGGATTAATACGACCAATCCAACCATAAACCGCAGGGAGGAATGCCTTGTAAACACTCGTGATATGAGCCAGTATATAAGACTGTTGTTTTGATGGGTAGGGTGCATTACGAGCCTATGTGTCTCTCTTGCCGGTGATCTCCACTTGGATCATCCAGTGGAACACATATAAAAAGCGGTGAGTATGTTGAGTGTTGATTTTTGCTTGATGCGATTGAATTCTAGGTCTGGTGATTTTCTCTAAAGAAGTAATGGAGGTGTTTGACTGATTGTATTGCAAACATTTTGACCTTTCCAGGCTCTGAAGAAGGCGAACTGCCGAAACGTCAGCTATCGAATAAAGTTCAAGGTAACACCTCGTGTTCTGCTCAAAGAAGAAAATCAACAAAAAATTTTCTCAAATCAAGCATATTATTGAGATCTCCGAAATTCAAGCTTTCAAAAAATTGCTGAAATTTTCAAGAAAAGGTTTTTTTTAGCAAGAAGAGCCTCCGAAAAAATTGTGTATCTTAATGGATGCATTCCGTCCTTGAAGTTAGTAAGGAATTCTAATCATAAAACAGCCAATGACTATTCAATAATTTATAAAAACCAGACTAATCAAATGAAGCAAGTAAATATCGTGTTCTCTAACAAGTTGTATTCAAATTAAATTGTTTATCTCCGAGGAAGAAGTTGCAAGACCGTATTTTGCTTCTATTCCCTGACTGGGAAGAAAGTTAGCACCATTGATCTCAATCATCGGATGAATAGCTGAATAGCCGTAATTACGAGCACCAAAGTGTTTGCGGAGCACTACTATTCGTCTCGACAATGCCCGTAGGAGTATATGCGTAACAGAGAGATTAATGGAGACATAATATGAATAGTTAATGAGAAACATGGATGTTACAAAAATGTGTCTATCAAGTGCAAACAGAAATCATTCATTGAGAAGCATTTGTAGACACAGTTGCATTAAAAAGTTCGAAAGTTGCGGTTGAGGGTGAAATCCAGTAATGGCTTGAAGGATAAAAGGTCTGCAAAATTCTTCTCAGATAATCGGATACCGGCTGACTTAGACAAGGCATCATCGTTTCACAATACGGGTGGCTATCACTTTTTGTCAGCAAAACCTACAACAAAAATAAAATTTACGTCTTTGAGAAAGAGTGACATTATTTTTTATACGAGCTTAGGATATATTCATATGTTTGCAAATATCAACAAGTTTTCGCTTGAAAGTAAATAGCTATCCTTTCAGCAACCACGCGCATTGATTTCATGCACACGGTGGGTATATAGCCTTAAACATGAAATGGATATATTCTGAGTACTAATCCTGACATCGCGACAACGACTTGATGTAGGCCGTCAACTCGGATTAAAGTAGCGCTGAAGAAGACGAAGATGTCAAACGTTAGCCGAACGAAATTTCTTTGCACCAACCCTTCGAGTCGGCTAAGTCATGTGATAAAATCAGCAAACATATATTTCATGCCACATATAAGTTGATAAGCTGAAATCAAAACCAAGGGACTTTGCGGGTTTTGGAAAGAAAATAGAAGTTTTTTGTCTTACAATTCTGAGCACATTTTTTACTTTTCCATCTAGTTCACTATCTCGAACAGCAAAAGATTGAAACAAGACTTTTACCGACCGGACACGATGATGTTTCCCAATGTATTGTTAGTCCCGTGACTTTCTTTTGTTCACCAAAGTCGAGGTTGTTGAAACATGTTCATTCTCACAAAATACTACAATAGAGTTCGTATCAGTGGCTAACTTTACAGCAGTTTCGCCTTCGCCAGAGCTTGAAAGAGCCAAATTGACGTGCAATCCACATAGAAGAACACTTTGCACCAACAAATAAGATGAAACCTAAACGAAATCGTAGAATTTGGAGCGTGTAATAATGAACCTTTATTATATACTCACCGCATTCTATTGCTAATTAATGCACTAATCAATATGTAGACCAGCTGCACCATGGCCAAGGAATGATATTTTTGTCTCGGATCCACAAGAATCGATCCGACATGTGACACGAAATCACGCGTGATGGCATGGCATTCATCTCTCCGATTCGTATCTGAATTGTGGTAAAAATCCAAAGTGCTTCGATGATTTTGAGCACTGTATTTTCAGATTTCGTTCCTGTACAAGGATAGATATTTCTACTTCAAAGTTCGTCCTCCCTATGCATCTTTGCCCTATGCGTACCGAGTGATGTTGTTAAATGAATTTTGCCTCTGTTGTCTAGGTATTTTCTGATACGGACATAGAGGCGCCTTCCCGTTTTGTCGATATATTCGCCGCTGCACGTTTACAAGAGATTAGGTAGACTGTACCCATGCTCACGCGTTCGCCGTCTGTATCGTTGGGGTATTTTTTTCATACTATCGTTTCACATAGACGGTCGTGATATCAATAATCATCACCGGTTTCTCGAAGTGTGTTTTTTCCAAGCAACGTTTTATAGCTATACCTATTCCTTTTGGAATGAGAGAGACAATTAATGATTTTGCTTTTTTGGATTCATCGTTTGAATGCGCACTCGGCCTATATCGAGGAGTTACAGTTTCGTCGCCACTGAAAATGACTATATTCCAAGCCAGCTAAAAAATCCTACCGTTTGTTCTCTTCCAGTACGCACACCGGCCGCTGTATGAAGCATGCTTTTAACAAGCGCCTTTTTTGTATGTCTGGTTGGGGTGAGAGGAGAGATGATAAACCACGATATTTTTGCTATTTGGCTTTTGTTACCACTTCACAATGTGGCCATTATCGGATGGATTTGCCTGCACGTTCAGGAAAGGTATTCTGTTATTTTTCGGTATTTCACGATCAATCCGCCTACACAGCTATTGGAATACCACCGCATAATCTAAAGAACCAAGTAGTCCGCAACCGTTTATACAACCGTCTATGTGAAACGGTAGTATGAATAAAATGCCCCAACGATACAGACGGCGAATGCGTGAGCATGGATACAGTCCACCTAATTTCTTGTAAAACGTGCAGCGGCGAATATATCGACAAAACGGGAAGGCGCCTCTATGTCCGTATCAGAAAATACCTAGACAATAGAGACAAAATTCATCTAACGACATCACTCGGTACGCATAGGGCAAAGATGCATAGGGAGGACGAACTTTGAAGTAGAAACATCTATCGTCTTTTTCGACCAGAATTAATCAAATAATGGGGCGCCGTGGTGGAGTGGCTGTGATGCTCGTAGCCACCAGCGTGAAGCGAAGCTCCTCCCCACCTTCCTCCGGCAGTCAACAACAACTCCCTATTGAACGCTTCAGCTAGGCTATCCTCGAAATTGCAAGGAGACTTGCTCAACCAGTATTCTACGCCGTTCAAGAAGAAGGCAAAGAACGAATTGAATGTTGGAGGTACTGGGATCCGCACAGAAAAAAACACATTGTGATGACGGACTAAGTAAAGTAAAATAAATAAAAATCTCAATTGCATCACCTTGATATCGCTCAATTGTGCATTTCCTTGCAGGCGTTATGATATCCAACTTGAGTATAATTGCTATAAGATGGAGCTGTCGTGAAAACAAATTCGTTTGCTATTCATGCACTGATGAGCGTTTAGGGAAAAATACTAGTGAAGCAAAGCGCAGGATGAAGTTTCAAGCGATGACACGATTGCAGAAAGGAGGGTTAAGAAGTGCTTCGCGAAATTCAAAGCTGGAGAGAGCAGTATGGAAGATCAGTCGTGCTCGGGCCGTCCATAGGGAGCTCCATTATTCTTGCTCGCCGCTTCACTAGCATTTTCCCCTGTACGAAATTCATTCATGGACAGCAATAACAATATTGTTCTCATGACACCTCCATATTATAGTGATTATGGGCAAATAGTACACCAAAATGTTTACAAAAAATGTATAACGGAACAATGCCAAAGTAGAGTAATTTTAATCACTTCTGCTTAGTAAACTTGGTGTTTATTGCTCTTAGGCCAAAACTTATGAAATGGACTCAATAATATTATATTTCACACTTAATTTGTTTTGTTTACTCTGCTCGAGTTTGGGAATCAGTTTTCGCTGCATGGTTAATAGTCATTCAATAGCTAGCATCTCGAAAATATTCATGCTAAAATAGGTTTTCAAAAGACAGAGCCTGTAAAAGCGAAAAGAAGATTGCCTTTCGCACTAGGAATTGTTAATTTGCTTTTTGAACATTATAGCTAGTTTATCAGGCAATGTGAAACAAAAAAAAAGTTTGTACGTGTATAACGAAAGAACAAAGTCTCCGCTAGAATTTTTTGAACAAAAACCAAAACGTTTTCCGAGACGGAGAAAATTTTTCAAGTAAATTACGGAAATCGCGCTCCTTTCGACTGACGCGTGCCTAGAAATCTCAATTAATTTCGAAAGTGTGCATTATTTGTAAATGCGATTTTTATCTAGTTACATAGAAATTTTTTCCCTACCGCGGAAGAATTTCGGTTTTTTTACTAGAAATGTAGTGACGCTGCTTTATCGTTCTACAGGCACAAACATTTTTTTTTGTTACACAATTCCAGCCGAAATAGATATGAAATTCAAGCGACGAGCTAAGTACTGCAAGTGCAAAGACCGTTCTCTTTTTCGCCGTCGCGGCGCTATTTAGTCCTTCTTGAAAACAATTTTGGCACCAATAATGTCGAGATCTTTGCGACAAGCCACCCACACACACACCAGCCGAGCCAGCCAAGCAGGCTGCGTGTGAAACATAATATCATTTTCTATTTCACAAACAAAAAAAGTTTTCCATAAAGCAAACTTTTTTTATTGTTCGAGATTTGAGCTTTCAAGTGACTGCGGAAAGTTTGAGGAGAAAAGCTTTCTAGTATAAAAGGCTTCCAGAAACTCGTGTGTCCAAATAAATATATTTCATCTCAAACGTGTCGAACCGCTTTTGTAGCAGTGATATATTATCGCAACCATATATTATCTACCATTGTTAGACGATCACAATTTTGAACCTTGGGGTGGGATATGAACTCGCCTCTCACCTTTTCCGGATACGTGTGATAATCACTGCATTGCCGGGGCTCTTGTTCTACTATTACTCTTGCTTACGAGGCCAACGATGACGGCTGATTGTTGACAGATTCAATACGTTGTATCGCAGAAAGAGTGATAGCAGATCAAGAGCCACGGTAGTGTAGTGGTCAATAGATATCCTTCGAAACTGCAAAACGAGGTTCAACTCCAGTCCTAGGTTTGTACTGCTATCTATCATTCAACAATATTGTGTGTACTCATTGCTCAATGATTGCTGGCTGCCTATTGATTGCTTACTTGATCGATGAAGTTATCTCACAAGCTACGGAAGAATTGACATTGTGAGCGCAACGCATAGAATGATCAACACGGAGTGTTCTGAATCTGATGTGTTTGTCGATAATTCTCAATTTTCTACCTAGATCGGGCGTTGTATGTTCTAAGTTAAGCTCATCGTGTCCGGATAATGCAGTAATGGAGTAATGAACAATGGTCGTACTTTGTTGTAATTATTTGATAATTAGAGAGATGTTATGTAGTACAGCTTGATTTAATTCTGAAAGTGAACACTTCATTAGCTACAGTTCGTTCAATTTCTTCACCATAAACATTTTATTCGTGCCACATCATTTATATAAAAATTAATGATGGCCTTCATACGGAAAAATTCGTTGGAGACATCTCTGTTACTTTTTTTCCTCCTAAAATTATTACCAGTCAGGAATTATCGAGTAAATCGATCATTTATAAGCAATGTTACTCACCTCCTTCTTCTCATCTTTCTTCTCGTCGTTTTTCTCGTCATCTTTTTTTCATCCTTTTTATCATCTCTCTTATCATCATCCTTCTTTTCATCTTTTTTCTCCTCATCCTTCTTCTCCTCTTTTTTTTCTTCTTTCTTCTCATCATCCTTCTTTTCGTCCTTTTTCTCCTCATCTTCTTCTCCTCTTTCTTTTCTCTTTCTTCTCATCATCTTTCTTTTCCTCTTTCTTATCGTCTTTCTTTTCCTCTTTCTTATCATCTTTCTTTTCCTCCTCCACCTCCTGATAACACGGACGTTAATTTATTGATAAAGCAAGCAAATATCTAAAGTAAAACCTTTTTGAAGTCAATATAGAGACGCTTTGTTCCTTCTAGTTCGCCTTTGTGATCTGCCCATGTTGCTCGAGGAGCCTTAATTACGACCTCATGATAGCAATGATGTATAGCCAAAATTTCTTCGATTGACAAGAGATGCAGGAGTACTGATTTACTAGCTTTTTTCGTACACCAAGCTTATTTTTAACCTCTGTGACTTTATTTATATTGAAAAAAAATTGAAGCCTCTTCACCTTTTTCTCATCGGTCGCCTTGATGTAGTACACAGCAAAGTAGTGCTTGCCACTGTCGGGTACTGTTTTACCGGCGTTGAATGTTAACTAAAGTTACAACTATATATCCAATGGTGATAAATGACAATGCGAAATTTTAGACCGCAGCTGGTAGTTGACTCGCATCTCACTCATAATTTGGGGCGCGCGTCTCCACTACGCTACTGCCTAGCGCTCTACTATCACTTTTTCTATATAACTCTTCGCAGCTATCCGCAACTAATCGTTAACAGGTCTAGTCTTGTTTGTGATCTCAGTGGTGTACTGGTAGCGCGCGACCCAGATATAAGGATGTGCGGGTTCAACTTCCGCCTGGGTTTCTGCTAAAACAGCAGTGAAATAATAAAAAATCAGCGCGAGTTAACAATATAATCAGTGCTGGCGTCGTCCAATCACTTATAGTGGGCTTCCATTTTCATTAACACGGATGATCGGTGTTGATCGTCGCCCAGCGATAAACTATGCATTCATCACATTGGCTGTAGGATACAGAACTCTCCACGCAATAGCTGGAGGTGGACGATCGACCAATTACGTTAATATTACTATCCTTCCAACTTGATTAAGATGAAGTGACTGGACAAGGATTGAACTAATGGTCACGTGTGTTGCAGAGGGGATCTCTGACAACTGCGCTGCAGTCCTCTAATTCCTTTAAATATCTCCAAATAATTAGAATTCGTCCTTTATCAATAATTACTTTTGTATTTTTGAGTAACGACACTTGTCTCTATGGCTCTACAGATTTTTAAGCACCCTTGCTTGCGTACGCAAGAGTATCAACTTGCACTGTCGTCAATGCACTTTTGTAGGAAGAGTCAAAAGATATTGTTGACTTCCGTTTCATATTGTAATCAGATTGTCCTCACTCGTACTGCAACGAGAACTCTGGCAAACGTTAATTATGGATGTTAATCACCATTCGGTCGTGATCGGTTTCATTTTACGCGAGGAATAATAACACGTTAATTTGAACTAGGTCAGAGCCATTGTGTGACAGAAAACAGATGAGCTTATGAAAGATTATTTCATTTTACGTTTAGAAACTTGTATTAATTTGTAGTACACTTTTTATTTCCAAATAATGTCATATGTGTCATATATATAAGTATATAATATCAACATATATATAAATATATATGTATATATATATTAATATATATATCAATATTCGATACCAAGTTCCAAGTAATTTTTCTCCTATTATTTGGAAATATAAAGTTCAGGTTTAGATACTTACAAATAATCTGTAGTATACTTTTCATTTCCAAATAATAGGAAGAAAATTACTCGGGACTTGGTATCGAAGTGTTTTTTATATCCCATTTTACTGCGGTGTCTTCCAAAAACCTTACATTTTTATGACAGCACCTACTGATTTCAAAGGGTATGTAGCAGCTATTAACGGTCAATGCGTGCCGGTTCCACTGCATCTTCCTTTCGGGTAGATCTTTGGCGGTTGAGTTTTTTGTCGTACGTTTCGTATTCAGTAGGCAATTTCCCTCCCTATCATAAAACCGACCAGAGCGCTGGTCAAGGAAATCCACTTCGTCTCTTTAATAAACCTTTTATTTTATGAAAACCAGCTTTGTTTTAGGGTTCGCCGTGGCCGGGTGGTTGTGATGCTCGTCCTCGTCCGTAATTTTCCTCCTATTATTTGGAAACAAAAAGTACTACAGATTAATTATAAGTATCTTAACGTAAACTTTCAATTTCTAAATAATAGGAGGAAAATTACTCGGAACTTGGTATCGAATATTGACATATACATATATATATATATATATATATATATATATAATTATGTTATTATGTTTTCATATAATGATTGTTACATGATGATCCTTCGTGAGTTTTATAAAGATTTCACGACCAAAATATCTCCATTCTACAACAATATCACCATGACGTAAGAAGAGCGGTTCGACAAGGCGATACAGTTTCGCCAAAACTATTCACTGTCACCCTACAAAACGTCATGCGAACATTAGAATGGGACGAAATGGGAGTGAAAATTGACAGTCGACAATTAAACCATCTTCGCTTTGCTGACCATATCGTTCTCATAACACCTAACATTAGCCAAGCGGAACGAATGTTGACTGATTTCGATAACGCCTGTGGAAAGATTGGTCTTCAACTGAATCTACTAACGAAAACAATGTTTATGAGGAACGGATGGGTTTCTGAATGCCCCATTCACGCTCAACGGAACGACAATCTCCGAATGCTCCAGTTACGTCTATCTAGGTCGTGAAATCAACATGATGAACGGCCTAGCTCTAGAGTTGAGCAGGAGGAAACGAGCGGCTTGGGGAACGTTTCAAGAGCATCGAAGATGTGGTAAAGGAACAAAGAACATCCTACTCCGTGCCCACCTTTTCGACTCGACAATTATCCCTGCCCTAACGTATACAGCAGAAACCTGGTCGCTACGTTAGCAGGATGAAAGATCACTTAGCGTTATCGAACGCGCAATCGAAAGGTCGATGCTAGGAGTATCCCGTATCTTTCAAACGAGAGGAAGGATCCGAAGATCCAACCTACGTCAACGATCGAAAATCAGAGACGCCGTTCTACACGCCAGGTTATCGAAAATAAGGTGTGCCGGACACGTGATGCGCTTCAAGGACAACCAAGGAAGACAACTGACACGTTGGTCCGATTTTTTCACGAAAGCTATAGAAGAAAGATATGTTGCTCAGCGAATCCCTAGAGCGAGGAGGACCCACTGGGCTACTCTTGCACGCGATAGGGAAACATGGAAGAGTTGCTGGTACCCGCTCGAGTCACTCGACGATCAACGGACGACAGGTGATACAGGTGATAGCTAATTTATAAGGCAATGTGAAACAAATAAAAGTTTGTACATGTATTAGGGAAGACCAAAGTCGAATCTGAATTTCTATAACAAAATATCCAAAAAATTTTACGAAACGGAGAAAAAATTTTCAAGTAACTTACGGAAATCGCGCTCCTCTCGGCTGACGCGTGCCGAGAAATCTTGATTACTTTCGAAAGTGTGCATTATCTGAAATGCGATTTCTGTTAGTTAAATAGAAAATTTTTTCCTACCCCTGAAGAATTTCGGTTTTTTTTACTAGAATATAGAGATGCTGCTTCATCGTTCTACACGCACAAACACTTTTTTTTTGTTTCACAATTCCAGCTGAAATAGGTATGAAGTTCAAGCGACGAGCTAAATACTGCGAAGTGCAAAGCCTGTTCTCCTTCTCGCAGTCGCGGCGCAATGCAGTCCTTCTGAAAACAATTTTGGCACCAATACTGTCGAGATTTGGGCTATTGAATGCCTATTAATACCTTAGCGACAAGCCACCCACACACACACCAGCCGAGCCAGCCAAGCAAACTGAGTGTGAAACATAATATCATTTTCTGATTCTCACAAACAAAAAAAGCTTTCCATAAAGCGAACTTTTTTTGAATTATTCGAGATTGAGCTTTCAATGACTGCGGAAAGTTTGAGGAGAAAAGCTTTCTAGTAGAAAAGGCTTCCAGAAACTCGTGTGTCCAAATAAATATATTCTCACCCTAAACGTGTCGAACCGCTTTTGTAGCAGTGATATATTATCGCAACCATATATTATCTGCCATTGTTAGACGATCAAATTTTTGAACCTTGGGGTGGGATTTGAACTCGCCTCTCACCTTTTCCGGCTACGTGTGATAATCACTGCATGCCGGAGCTCTTGTTCTGCTATGACTCTTGCTTAACAGGCCAACCGATGACGGTTGATTGTTGACAGATTCAATACGTTCTATCGCAGAAAGGGTGATAGCAGATCAAGAGCCACGGTAGTGTAGTGGTCAACAGATATCCTTCGAAACTGCAAAACGAGGTTCAACTCCAGCCCTTGGCTTTTACTGCTATCTATCATTCAACAATATTGTGTGTACTCATTGCTCAATGATTGCTGGCTGCCTATTGATTGCTTACTTGATCGATGAAGTTATCTCACAAGCTACGGAAGAATTGACATTGTGAGCGCAACGCATAGAATGATCAACACGGAGTGTTTTGAATCTGATGTGTTTGTCGATAATTCTCAATTTTCTACCTAGATCGGACGTTGTATGTTCTAAGTTAAGCTCATGGTGTCCGGATAATGCAGTAATGGAGTAATGAACAATGGTCGTACTTTGTTGTAATTATTTGATAATTAGAGAGATGTTATGTAGTACAGCTTGATTTAATTTCTGAAAGTGAACACTTCATTAGCTACAGTTCGTTCAATTTCTTCACCACAAACATTTTATTCGTGCCACATCATTTATATAAAAAATTAATGATGGCCTTCATACGGAAAAATTCGTTGGAGACATCTCTGTTACTTTTTTTCCTCCTAAATTATTACCAGTCAGGAATTATCGAGTAAATCGATCATTTATAAGCAATGTTACTCACCTCCTTCTTCTCCTCATCTTTCTTCTCGTCGTTTTTCTCGTCATCTTTTTTTTCATCCTTTTTATCATCTCTCTTATCATCATCCTTCTTTTCATCTTTTTGCTCCTCATCCTTCTTCTCCTCTTTCTTTTCTTCTTTCTTCTCATCATCCTTCTTTTCGTCCTTTTTCTCCTCATCTTTCTTCTCCTCTTTCTTTTCTTCTTTCTTCTCATCATCTTTCTTTTCCGCCTTCTTATCATCTTTCTTTTCCTCTTTCTTATCGTCTTTCTTTTCCTCTTTCTTATCATCTTCTTTTCCTCCTCGCCCTCCTGATAATACGGACGTTACATTTATTGATAAAGCAAGCAAATATCTAAAGTAAAACCTTTTTGAAGTCAATATAGAGACGCTTTGTTCCTTCTGGTTCGCCTTTGTGATCTGCCCACGTTGCTCGAGGAGCCTTAATTGCGACCTCATGATAGCAATGATGTATAACCAAATTTCTTTGATTAACAAGAGATGCAGGTGTACTGATTTACTAGCTTTTTTCGTACACCGAGCTTATTTTTAACCTCTGTGGCTTTATTTATATTGAAAAAAAATTGAAGCCTCTTCACCTTTTTCTCATCGGTCGCCTTGATGTAGTAAACAGCAAAGTAGTGCTTGCCACTGTCGGGCACTGTTTTACCGGCGTTGAATGTTAACTAAAGTTACAACTATATATCCAATGGTGATAAATGACAATGCGAAATTTTGGACCGCAGCTGGTAGTTGAACTCGCATCTCACTCATATCGGGGCGCGCGCCTCCACTACGCTACTGTCCTAGCGCTCTACTATCACTTTTTCTACATAACTCTTCGCAGCTATCCGCAACCAATCGTTAACAGGTCTGGTCTGGTTTGTGATCTCAGTGGTATACTGGTAGCACGCGCCCCAGGTATAAGGACTGTGCGGGTTCAACTTCCGCCTGGGTTTCTGCTAAAACAGCAGTGAAATAATAAAAAATCAGCGCGAGTTACAATATAATCAGTGCTGGCGTCGTCCAATCACTTATAGTGGGCTTCCTTTTCATTAACACGGATGATCGGTGTTGATCGTTGCCCAGTGATAAACTATGCATTCATCACAGTGGCTGTAGGATACAGAACTCCTCCACGCAATAGCTGGACGTGGACTATCGTCCAATCAAGTTAGTATTACTAGCCTTCCAACTTGATTCAGATGAAGTGACTGGACGAGTATTGAACTAATGATCACGTGTGTTGCAGAGGGGATCTCTGGCAACTTCGCTGCAGTCCTCTAATTCATTTAAACATCTCCAGATAATTAGAATTCGTCCCTTATCAATAACTACTTTTGTATTTTGGGTAACGACACTTGTCTCTATGGCTCTACAGATTTCTAAGCACCCTTGCTTGCGTACGCAATAGTATCAACTTGCATTGTCGTCAATGCATTTTTGTAGGAAGAGTCAAAAGATATTGTTGACTTCCGTTTCATTTTGTAATCAGATTGTCCTCACTCGTACTGCAACGAGAACTCTGGCAAACGTTAATTATGGATGTTGATCACTATCCGGTCGTGATCGGTTTCATTTTACGCGAGGAATAATAACACGCTAATTTGAAATAGGTCAGAGCCATTGTGTGACAGAAAATAGATGACCTTATGAAAGATTATTTCATTTTACGTTTAGAAAATTGTATTAATTTGTTGTACACTTTTTATTTCCAAATAATGTCATTTGTGTCATATATATATATGATATATATATATATATATAGTATATAATATCACATATATATATATACATAAGTATATATATATATATGTACATATATATCAATATTCGATACCAAGTCCCAAGTAATATTTCTCCTATTATTTGCAAATATAAAGTTCAGGTTTAGATACTTATAATTAATCTGTAGTATACTGTTCATTTCCAAATAATAGGAGAAAAATTACTCGGGACTTGGTATCGAACTGTTTTTTTATATCCCATTTTACTGCGGTGTCTTCCAAAAACCTTACATTTTCATGACAGCACCTACTGATTTCAAAGAGTATGTAGCAGCTATTAACGGTCAATGCGTGCCGGTTCCACTGCATCTTCCTTTCGGGTAAATCTTTGGCGGTTGAGTTTTTTGTCGTACGTTTCGTATTCAGTAGGCAATTTCCCTCCCTATCATATAAACCGACCAGAGCGCTGGTCAAGGAAATCCACTTCGTCTCTTTAATAAACCTTTTATTTTATGAAAACCAGCTTTGTTTTACGGTTCGCCGTGGCCGGGTGGTTGTGATGCTCGTCGCAGCGAGCGTGGGGCTGAGCGCTCTCCTATCAACCCTCTTCGGCTGTCAACAACAACGTCGTATGGAAAGCCACAGTTAGGCTATCCTCGAAATTTCAAGAATCGCTCAAGCAACATCTACGAAGACGAAAAAACGGTTTGAATGCTAGAAGTACTAGAATCCGGACAGTGAAAAACTCTGTGAAAGCGGTTCAATAAAGTGTCTGGATAAAAAATTTTGTTCCTGCGGATTATCTATGAAGACGTGATACGAGGAAATGTTAACATGATTTTTGTTTCTCGATAGACAACGTCAATAATGTTATCATAGTACTGTGTGAACATGATACAGACGGCTGCACTCACAAGGATAAAGCTGTTGTGAGAGCGATGTTTTCGTGACATAAGCAATTATGAGTGTAAACGACCTCCTAACTTTGTCACGAAAAGTTCGTAAAAAAAGACTTAGAATTCAACGTGGAGCTTATTCGTGATCGGCTCTCCGAATTGTTACAAGATCAAAAATCTCGGACGGTAGCATTGAACAACCCATATTATTACTGGTCAGAAAGGTAGTATTATATCACCGCTACCGAGATTACCCAGTGATGAGCCTAATGTATCGGATGGGAGACAAAGACTTACAGACACTGTGACACTATCGTCAGGCTTAAGAGCTCCAACCGGTGGCCGAATACGAAACATTTCGTTTGATGTGCATTTGACCTGCAACAAAAAAAGCTTTTGATAATCTGTTGTACAAACTGTCTAGTAACCGCTTAATCCTTTGTTGCAACAGCTACAAGCCGCCAGCCCCGTCTCGCGGTGAGCAGCCCGTATACCGAGTGATTGCTGATGCCGCAACCGGCGAGGAGAGGCTGGCGACATGTCACTGTCGTACCTAAAGGGCTAGTAAGTAAATAGGCAGAATTTACCTTGTATGCTATTCTTTCTTTCAGTGTATTAGTGATCTTGATTGACGCTGGTGCTGGTTCCTCACCAAGTTTTTTACCGCTGAAGATAATTTTATCCGCAGGTTCTAGCTGCAGTTTGAAGTCGCCCATAGCTGAGGAAGTTACTCGAAAAGTGAAACACACTTCGATCGTGGCCTCCTTTATAGTAGCTGTGATATCGTTTCATTGATAACAATCAATGATAAGAGTAGATAAGAGATAAGAGTTGTACTTACAAACTTGAACACGTTGTCGTATCTTCATTTTCATTATCAACGAATATCACCATAGGAGAATCAATACCGTAATTTCATTACGAAGAATGGTTAACCATTCATTACCTCGTTTGCAGTATACAGCTCATCACGAACTGCACCTAAAAACATGAGCAGTATAGGATTGAGCGAAAATTTTTGGCAAATTCTCGAGTTTGGTTTCTTTGTGCATATTAACTAAAAAAAATACTACAACAATTTTTCATAGTATATACCACCATTGTCCACGACTTTCTGCCACCTTTTTGCAAGGGTTCGGATCTGCTTGAAGTACCCTTCTGACTCTTCTGTATCGAAAACACCCTGACATGGCTCTTCAAATTCATTAAATGATTCGAATCGACGGCCATTCAAAATGTGTTATGTTGATCGAAACAGGCCACAGTCGGATAAAGCTGATACGGTTCCTGAGAAGGCTTCTTGTGGGCAAAGTCAAATTGGTGCAACTTGTTGACAATGGGCCACTGAGAAACATCAAGCTCTTCAGCCAAATTACGAATGCTTGATGAAGGTTTCAGCATCGAAAGCGACTTTCAAATCACTTTCATTCAAAGCAGGTAGCCAGCCAAAACGAGAATGACTTCGAGATCAAAACTGCTTCTTTGAATCGCTTGAACCATCTGCTCACAGTCGGTTTTGTCACCGTACCAGCACCTTCACCTCTATACTCTCATCGACGGCTTTAAACATCGTTAAGCCTTTTCTCCTGTAATGGTGGATCAACCCATGCATATCGTACTGTTCAATATGAATTTTGGAGCTGAAACGAATGAATTGGATAGATTTATGCAAAACTAGCAATAAAAAGCACAAAGATTCTAAAAAATAAAACTTTCAAAAATTCCCCAGAGCTTTCGCTTAGCATAACAAAGCAATAATTTTGAGGGGAGTTGGTTTCAGATCTTTTATCGCACTATGTATATTCATTCGATAACGGATCGAAAGGTGGCGCAAATAACATTAGTGAGAACAAAAACGAGAATTTGTGCACTCACTAATTCAATCACTATGATGAATTATGCTCAATCTATGGAATGTGCGTCGGATATATAGGAATACCGAAGTAGCTCTAACATGAGATGCAATACAATCCCAAATGCTGGCAGTAATATGTCCGAATATATATATATATATATATATATATATATATATATATATGATATATATATATATGTATTGGGCCATAGGAATTCATACTCAGTAATAACACAGACATCATTCATACACGGAGCCATAGATCAAAAGCTCCTCTACGATCGCCTCTCACTCAAAGTCCCTCTTTTTTACGGTTATCAAAAAATCACTGTTTATCGTCACAAAGCCGGCAAGCTTGCATCGGCGCAAAAATTGCTGGTATTTGCTATGAAGCAAAGAGGAAAACGGTAGGACACTATGGGTTGATGAGCAGCCGTGTACGTAGCCTCTAATCGTAGTCAAAAATAGCTGAAAATTCAATATTAACTAGTTTTTTTTAGAATAAAATTTTTCGATTGCATTGTATACCACTATAAGCAGTCGAGCGAAGTGGACTAAGTAAATCGTATTTTATGCGTTGTCTTTTCAAGTGTTCACTCATACATAGCGGCTTTTTAACCGCCCTTTTGTACTTAGTCGCAAGCTAATCCAACAGGGATGTTATGTCATGTGTGGCTCGCGAAAAATATCTCTTTATTTAGCGATTAACAGAAACCTTTTTAGGGCAATTTTCAATGGCTTGTTGTCATTTCAATTCTAAATATTATAAGGAATTAAAGCTATTATATGGAATAGCCGAGCATAAATAGTGCGCAACACGCTTAATATGAGGAACGGGGCACTCTCAAATGTTGAGAGCAATCTGTTTGACTGCTATAATATAACAACGCAAAAAGGATAAACCTCTCAGCGCTATGAATCCCTAAGTTGCGCCGTTCATTCGTCTTCAATTTAAGCTTCATTAGAGATGATTGAATGCATATCTGGTCTATACAAATATTCGCGGTGCCTTTCGGTGTACCAAGTTTGTGCTGCTATCCTCTCAAACAAGTCTGGTACCAATTTAGCGAGTCGAGAAAGATGAAATGTTTGGTGAGTGAATGGCTCGCTATCGAGGCATTGACCACTTGTGCGACGCAAAACACCTCCAACTATTGCCACATGGACTCTTCTGATAACGTAACATCTAGTAAACAGCAGTACGCTTTCCACGCATATCCAGAGAAAAGGAAATCAGCCTCTTCTGCAGTCCTATAATGTTCACAACCACACAAGTCCTTCATTAGTTAAGGAACTAGTGCTTATTACCCTAAAAATGAGAAAGCCGCAACTGCAAAAGTGTGCGTTCTTTCACACGAGATCTAACGGAAAACAGAAAAGTCGCCTAGCCCTGAGTGCTAGAAAGTCCATAGGCACGGCAACAAACGACATCTTTGTCAAGCACTACTTATCCAAACTGCGATAACTGTTAAGCAGCATTAATCAAGGGAACTGTTCTGCTTACTAGTGGTATTCGTATGACTAAGCAGAGGGACAATTTCGTCGTATTATGAATGGCTTATATCCACTAACCGATCATGTGCAGTTTACTCAATCTAAAGTAATCACGGTGTTGCTCCATTCCTGTTCAAAACATGACTTCTGGATTAACTTTATTCTCAATGAAAGTCACATTGCAGACATGACAGACAGCAAAAGAATGAAACAAGACTTTTCCCGACTGGATGATGATGTTTCCCAATGTGTTGCTAGTTCCGTGACTTTCTTTTGTTCAGCAAGCACGAGTTTGTCAAAACATGTTCATTTTTACAAAGCAGTACAATCAAGTCGTATCAGTGGCTAACTTTTCAACAGTTTTGCCTTCGCCAGAGCCTGAAAGAGCTAAATCGACGTGCAATCCACATAGAAGAACACTTTGCACCAACAAATAAGATGAAACCTAGACGAAATCGTAGAATTTGAAACGTGTAATAATGAACTTTTATTATATACTCACCGCATTTTATTGTTAGCTAGTGCACTAATCAATATGTAGACTAGCTGCACCAAGTACTACATGGCCGAGGAATGATATTTTTGTCTCGGATATACAAGAATCGATCCATGTGGGGCGAGATCACGCGTGATGATAAGGCATTCATCTCTTCGATTCGTATTTGAATTCCGGTATAATTCAAAATGCTCCAAGGATTTTGCGCAGCTGCATTTTGCGATTTCGTTCCTGTACAAGAATGGATATTTCTACTTCAAAGTTCACCTCCTTATGCACCTGTACCTTATGCGTATCTAGTGGTGTTGTTAAATGAATTTTATCTTTGTTGTCCAGATAATTTTGATACGAACATAGAGGGGATAGAGAGAGGAGATAGGTTTCGCCAATATATTCGCCGCCGCACATTTACAAGACATTCGGTAGCCTGTACTTCTGCTCATGCAATCGCCGTCTCTATCGTCGGGGCATTTTATCCATCTTATCGTTTCACATAGACGGTCGTATAAACGGTTGCGGACTACTTGGTTCTTTAGATTATTCGGTGGTCATTCATTAGCTGTGTAGACGGATCGACGGATAGGATAGCATGGTTTTTAACTCTAACCCAGTTGCTAAATCACATTTCAGCCCATCGTTCGAACACTCAACTGCTCTTGCATCGTCTATGTAACGCTCGTCCCAACAGCGCATACGTGATGGAGTCATTCAGCGTGGCAGTTCTTTATAACAACGCGCCGAACGACTACAAATTGCAAGCCACCACGAACTTCTTATGAAACACCAGGGCGATGAACATGTATGGTTCATTAGCTTAGCAGGTCATGATTCTTCTAAAAGAGTGCTTGAACTCCTCAGTTTTTTGATAGTCTGGGAAGCATTTTACACAAATTAAAGAATTGGCAATGGGGCAGCGAGTGGCACCTAGTCTGGCTGCTTGCTCTTCATGTCTAAAGTGGAAGCCCCGAGAATGATCTCCGGCCATTATTCCACTGTAGATATATATAGACGATAGTTAGGTTATCTGCTCCAATCAAGAAGAAATCAATAGATCTTTTAGATTGTTGAATGAGCAGTCAGAGTACATTAAGTTAGGCATGAGATACCGAAAAATAACTGACTTCCTTCCCTGAACGTGCAGGTAAATCTATCCGATAATGATTACATTGCGAAGTGGTAACGAAAGCCAAGTAGCAAAATTATCTTGGTTCATCATCTCTCCTCTCACCCTCACCCCACATACGAAAAAGGCGCTTGTTAAAAGCATGTTTCGTACAGCGGCCGGTGTGTGTACTGGAAGAAACAAACGGTAGAAATCTTGAACTGGCTTGGAACACAGTCATTTTCACTGGCTACGAGACTGTAAATTCCTCAATATAGGCTGAGAAGAAATGACGCGCCCACAAACGATGATTTCAAAAAAGCAACGTCCTCTTAATTCTCTCTTTCTTTTCAAACGAGACAGGTATAGCCATGAAACGTTTCTCGAAAAAAACACACATGGAGAAATCGGTGACGATTATTGAAATTACGATCGTCTATGTAATACGAAAGGATGCATAATATACCCCAACGGTAGAGGCGGTGACTGCATGAGCATGGGTACAGTCTACCTAATCTCTTGTAAAACGTGCAGCGGCGAATATATCGACGAAACTGAAAGACCTCTCTATGTCTGTATCAAACACCACCTATACAACGGCGATAAAATGGATTTGAAAATACCACTAGATGCGCATAGGGCAAAGCTGCATAACGAGGTAATCTTTGAAGTAGAAATATCCATCCGCACAGGAACGCAAAGAAACGAAAACTTCGGCGAAAAAACCTCGAAGCCTTTTGGAATTAGACCAGAAATCCAAATATGAATTGGAAGACGAATGCCTTGTGATCACTCGTCATTTCGCGCCAGATCTCGGATCGATTTTTGTGGATCCGAGACAAACACTCGTTCGCCGAATGTGAAATACTCGGTGCTGTTGGTCTACTTAACGATTGGTGGACTAAACAGCAAAATACGGTATTTAATGATAGCTGATTACTGTACGTTTGAGCTCCTACGATTTCGTTCATATTTCGTCTTACTTGGTTGTAAAAAGTGTTCATCTATGTGGATTGGACGTCAATTTGACTGTTCTATGCTCTGACGAACGCGAAGCTATCCAAACGTTGGCCATTGATACGAACTCTATTGTGATTTTTTGCAAAATAAACGTGTATCAACAACCTAGTGCCTATTGAACAAAGGAAAGTTACGGAAATATTCAATCAGTGCTGAGGTTAGTCGTAGCGATGGCCGGTCTTGAGAATTGTATCGTTAGAACTTGCAGCCCGTCGTACATGTGCAGAAGTTCACAGAAGAAAACTAAACTTCGGTATTCTATGGTGATCTAGCGAAAGCGTGAAGTTAATGAAGACTTTATTTGTTTTTCTCGGCTAACGTTTCAATTCGTTTCGTCTTTTGATCAGTTTTGCTTTGAGGAAGACTGATTGCGTTGGAAACGTCAGCCGAAGAATTAGAAGTTTTTTTTTTCAAAAATCAACTGCACGCTTTAGCTAATCACCGAAGCATATGCGATTGATTTGTAATGCGCATGTTGAAGGGTATTGGGTCATTCACTCCTTACAAATTTCAATGCTTTATTGTCATTAGGCTAGAACTACCTCTTCTTCAGAGCCGTATTAACCGTTGCGATGAATGCTCTACAAGTTTCGCCCTCGCGTTTTGGCTGTCGTTATCACGTAGTATGGATTCAGTGGAGGAAGCACCACTTGAGCGAAGAAATCATTTTCGGCACATCATTTTTGATAAGCGGATGGATGTCGCATCTTCTATTTCGAGTGCTCTTTTGTGATCACGCTCAAATTTCAAGATGATGTAATACACGTGTTTCGGCTTTGCAGCGTCGTCAGTTGCACGGTGACTTTTTGTTTAGTCAGTTCCTCGGGCACCTACCCCTTTCATAGAGGAGTCGACGACGCACGTTTCACAGTGCCTAAGTGATAAAATCACCGAAGGGACAGGTTGTACACTCGATTGCTCCTGGCTGGTAATCATGAAATATCATACCTTTTGTTTCGAGTGCTTCTTTCGGAGACCACGCTCAATTTCAATATGCCTTGATATGAACAGACCATATGCATGGGTCAGAAATATCTATCAGGCAAAATGGACGTCGGTCCATGGTCAGTCAATATGATCTGCTTTTTGGACAAAAATGCATCTTGCACCATTTTGCATAACATTATTTGCAACTAACAAACTATCATTATTTCTAAACCGATCGCCACCCTACTTTGGGAAAGAGCAATCAGTACTGTGTGCTTAAAGCTAAAAGGTGTAGCTAAGTTACGATTCAAATTAAAATTTCCATTACATGCTATTCCGGAGCTGAAAAAGCATTTGACAAACGATTCATGTAGCTTTTGGCAAATGGAAACAAGTTTTATCAAGCGTATGAACCTCCTAAGTTGACCATTCCATGGCTGCGTGAACCGATTTTAAAGCACTCTGTCTGGACATTTCGAGACCATTAGTGCCGACTTCGGTTGCAGTCAACTGATGCCTTATCGAAGAATGCTCTTGGAAATGGAACTGGAAAGTGGTTTATGGAAGGACGTTATCAGTTCAACACACTGCAATATCAGCGATCCTGAAGGAATAATCTAGTGGTTGAGAAATTGCGATCATTTGTCGAAGACAGCACAGTTGGGAATAGATTGTAAAACTTGAGATCTATAGATAGAGCGTTGATGATTCCAAATAAAGATCTTAATAATTTTTCTCCTTTTAGAGATCTCTTGTTAGTCTAATTAGCATTGACTAAATACCTCTGCGAATCGATCAAAGCGTTTCAAAAGGCAAATGTGTGTCTAATCACTTCTGCGGTGCCACGGATGGAATCATATTCGCGACGCTTTCCTAGGAAGTTGTTCAACATCAACCCTTTGAATTTATCCCTGAGAATTTGAGAGTATATAGCAAATTCAGCACAATTGATCCAACTATCGACCAATCAGCATTTGGCAAGCCAAAATGTCTACTATCACTACTTCTTCTCATTGAAGTCTTGACATTAGGATTAAGCGGAATCATTACAAATAGCAGAAGAACAGCAGAACCTGAAGACACACATTGTTTCTTCAATGTCACCATTTCAATTCTGTTGACAAATTTATAAAGTCATGGAGGCACCAACACAGTGTTTAGAGAGTCTATCCTGTGATTTAATCATTATTGAGAAATTCTTAGACAAAAAGTAACTCTCAACGTAAGCCCTCTTGACCAAATGGAACAAAGTTCAAATCTTGTCATCACGAGGTCGGTGTTTATCATTTCACCAATGTGGGAACGAGAATGTCAATCTCGTTAAGATACCTTTTTTATTACGGAAGTTATAGCCTCTTCTGCAAGTGCCTTTATTCTCCAATCTAATGCTTGGCAATCCTTTTATGAAGACCAAGTAAATTGCACCACAACATACTTGAGTAATTTTACACTTGTACAGGCGTACTGGTATTTTGAAGATCAATGAACAATGCTCAGAGCTGCCCTACATTGTACACCTGTACATTGGTTCAATACCACTCTGTAATGGAAGTAAAATAACTCATATCAAAGTCAGCACGTTCTACCGATTTGTCTGCGAAATTGAATACTGATTAGATATATCGAAGGCCTTGTTGGACATCGCATAAGCAAAATATGCATTAATTAGGTGTACAAATATGACTCCACCGTTTCAATTGATCAGTTTTTGCTGTGATAGATAGTAACAATAAGGATATGCAAAACCTTTTTTCTTCTGTTCGGAGGTGCGTTAAAAACGCCATTTATTTATGTGCTTTTTCTACACAATAAATTTTATATGATGATTTTTATAGGACTTTGAAAATGACAACTTTTGTATCGATTTTTCAACCAACTTTTTGACTAAATGGTTTTTGATTTTGACGAATTTTACCAATTTTACTTACCAATTCCCAGGACCGACTATCGACTTACCTCGGATAGTTAGAATATATTAGTAGTTTTATCTTGATAAGCTGTTCCGGGTTGGTAACAATAGTGCTTATCGAGTATTAGTAATGCAGCACAGTAGTGCAATAACATGATATAATGCAATGGGTAACGTTTCGGCGTCTCGCCTTTTTCAGATCATGGAAAGCTTAAGTATAATCACAATCCATTCGGTCAAAACCTTCCATAACCTCGAAGGAAAACGTAAAAAACAAATCTTTCATCGTGTAGTAAAAGCTTCATTCTAAAGCACTCACCGTTGAGACGTTTTAGGCTTTCGAAATATTATTGAAGACCAGCCGCTTCTAGTCAAAGCACAATTGAGGCTGTGACTGACTCAGAAAAATAGCCTGAGGTATGGTGCATGGTTACGCGTAATTACGAGGTACTCCTCTTTGCGGTTTATTTCTGGGTCTTTACTATGTATCTAAAAGGTTTCAAATGTTTTACGTCCTCATATTTTTGATTCCCGTACGAGGACCCTGAAATTACCATCGAACTTTGCTCCTGCATATTTTTGTGTCGTATGCGTGCCTAGTGAAGTTTTTTGTCGGAGTTTCGTAATCCAGTTAGGTGTTCTTTTACACGGAAGCAGAGCGGTCTACCCGTTTCGCAATATATTCCTCCCTGCATGCCTCGCAAGAGATTATTTAAATTTTAACAGATCTCATACAATCGTCGTCTCTCTCTTTGGGCAAACTTGGCACTTTTCCACTTTGCAAAGGCGGTCATACAGACAGTTGCGGACTAATTGGTGTTTGAGTGTACCTGAAGTAACTCCACTACTGCTACCATTTATCCTTACCTGCTCTTTCAAAGCAGCCTTCAATGGCTGCACTTACTTCGTTGGAAATAAAGAACAAGATGAGAGTTCTTATTCAAAAAACCTTATTATCGTCAGACGATTCCATTTGAGGACGGTGTTCTTCTTATACTAACTTAAGGAGCTTCTACCGTATTGTATTTTACTTCAGCCAGTGTATCGTAGTTTATTATCTATTCCTTCACGGCTTCACGAATGAACTTACGACACATCTCAACATATTGACTAGACAACGGCGAACATTTTAATACCGCATTCAGTGACTTGGATGATCAAATAATCTTAATTTTTTACTTGCTCGAAAACTCTGCTCACTGTACTTTTCTTATATGGCTACGTTTTTTATTCGTCTGTAATTGAATGGGCTTCACTATAACTATTCCTTTGACCGACTGTCTATTAACTCGGCATGCATCAATGCAATTCCTGATTTTCGCAAATACGAGGTGTCACAATAATATTTATTTAACAGCTGACTTTTCGGCAGTTCGCGATTTAATTCCCCTTTTTCCAGCAATTCCACAATTTATTCCTTATACTCGGCAATAATAAGAGTTGTGGCCGTAGCTAGTAAGCTCATAACAATGCGATCTCCAATGATTAATTGAGGTGTTTACTTTTGTGCTCCAAGGAACAGATAATTAAATATTTTTCTTTTACTGGTAAACCTTACTAGTTAAACGTTTGTAAAGACGTTTTTCTGATTGGTTTCAAAGAATCGTTGACTCCTTCAACGAGAACTTAATTAAAAAGGTTGAAGATACGTGCTTAGATGTTTGGATGTACAGTTTTGAGATGTCGTGTAATTTTAACATTCTTCAAACCATTTCCCAGTTTTGTCCTCTCGGTTCCGGTGTGAGCTCAGTTGTGACTTGAAATGCCACTTTCGTCCTTCCACATTAGAATGACGGATACTAGTCTAGACCATTTTCAGAAATCGTAAGGTAGTAATAGAGTGTTCCTAAACTTCATAGGCTATTCTGTCGGGAATTTCACAACTTGTGTAGTAATAAGCATGGTTGGTAGATTGCCCAATTTATCAATAACCTTATGGATAGAAACCCCCTATATTACGACTTCTTTTGCAGCGTGCGGTGCTTTTGTGCCGGCTTGGTAAAACACTTACTTCGTTGCTACAGAGTTGACATAGGAACGTATTAAGCGCACCGGTAATAGGTACTTTCGATTGATACCTACAGGGTCTATGGTACGATACCACCTCAGATTAACTAAGCCTACAATCCTTCAAGGATTAGACACTTGCTTACGAAGCTTCCACTGCCAATTAAAAAGGCTAGTGACTCGGCTGCAAGATATGGAGATTTTTGACCTATGGTGGAGACTTCGCGTTGTTCGATCTAGCTGCTCTAGGATTAAAAGCCATTTTCCAATAATAATCATTTACTTAAGTGGCATCTAAGGCTGCAGAAAATTCCGACAAAGTTTTTAGATAGTGGATGAGAGAAACTCAATTGAATCAAAGAATTATTGGGAACGGTGCAATAAGTGGTTTTGATTTTGGTAGATGAAACATCACAAACGCACGGAAACCATTGACTTGAATTTTCAATTTGTCAGCCTACCACGAATTCTCCCACTCGATAAGGTATGATGCCTACATTGCTGATGCTGCTGCTGAGAGCGTCGTATCATTAACGTTCTCTATTTATTTGTGTTAATAAGATAATCAATGCTACCATTTATTTTCGCACCTACGCTAGTGATGAATGCTTGGAAAAATGTCTATACACAAATTACCCTTGTAGTATAGTAAATAAGATACAAGCAAGATGTGTAATCAAGGTGTTGATTGTTTGACTAGAGCAAGTAGGGCACTTGGTGTGTTTATCAGTTTCTTTCTTCTTCTCCAACTTAATGCCTGCTATCAGCTCGCAAAGCAAACATTCCCATAAATTCGACTTACATAGGAGCTAATACATTTTTTCACATCATCTTTCTTCATATTCATTGCAAAGATATTACTACGTCTTTCATTCGATCCATTTTTTCGCATCCATCATCCATGTCGGAGTTTTGGCTTGTAAAATCGGCTGCCGCTTGTGGATTGTCGTTTCTTCAATGCATGCTTCTTTCTGAATATTGGTCAGGTCGATTCTCTTTGAAGCACTGAAGAAAGCCAGACCACAGTTTTCTCATTTAGACTGCAGAAAGTGGACTGTTACCGGACAAGTTTGATTCCGATTGCTCAACTTCAATGAAATTAGCGTGGTGACAACTGCATCATCAAAATTTTAGTTGAGGGAAAAATGCTGCAATAGAACATATAAGTGTTGTAACACAAGTTATGGCCATAAAGCGATCAACTAAAAAGGGCAGTAGTTTTAGTTGCATGAAGTTTTTCTTTCAATCAGAAATTTTCCAAAATCGTCAAATCAAAAAAGGAAAATTTGATGAAAGTGAGACTATACCGATGATATTGATAATGTCGCTAATCTACCACAGCTTTATTGTTCTCATAGATAGTGGAAGTACGACAGTCATTCACATGACTGAATAGGCATCTTCAAGTCGAGCTTCTCAAAATCATTGTCTATTTTACAGTTATTAGTTTCTATAATCAAATTTCAAATATTAAACTTATCAGAGCGCCTTTATATTTGAATTTCGTTAGCTCCTTACCACGAAGATCTTTGGATTCATGCGTTAGGCTTTTAGATTTTCTGGGTGTCGTTGAATGCTGATGAAGTTAATTTCTGTTCCTGAATAGTCTCTTAGTCTCTGGATAGGTATATTAGGGTGCAACGAAGTCATCCTCACAGGCACTCGTTAGACCGCGGAATCGGAGTGAGCTTTGCCTAATAATCTAGTGTAAATTTCCCACTTCCGAAAAGATAGGAAGTATAGTAGAGATGAGACGAGGCTGAACTAGACACCACGAGTGCTAGTGTTGCACAGGTTACCTGTCTAAATCACGTCGAAACTTTCAAACAAACCATGAAAATCTATAGCAACTGGAATAATGATTACCTCCTTTGTTGCAAACATCTGTTGAAAGCCGTGAAAAAGAAATCGACAGGCTTGCAGTCAGCAAGCACTTCATGCTACTCATTTTTGAATTTCTCTCTTTTATCATAATTCTTTGTTACCGTTGTTTTCCACCTGTTCACATTGCCTTTCTGACGTGCAATAAACTGCAGTTCACACTTTTGGTTAAGTGGAAACGCTAGTGCAATAATAACTATGCGTCTCGTACTAGCCAATGGTAGTTATAATAGTTTTAACTACAATTAATAAAATGAAATAATGATGAAATGGTAGTCACCACTTTTCTGTAAAAGCGTAATAACGATAAGCAGGTTGATAGGTCCATTGACTATCACTCGCAGACAAATTCAGAGCATTTCACTGATCTTAAAGGGATGAAAGGAGAGAAGTGATAGGGACACGAATGAAGCCATCGGACATGCATTTTATTTCGCCCGTCCCCGATAAATATGAATAACTTCGTATTTAAATAGTAGTAGCACTGCTAGTAATTAGATTTTTATTTACTGTTACTGTTTTTTCATACCATCATATGATGTACACAAAGTGGACTCTCTCAACGTTTTCAATCTTTTATTTCTTTATGAATAATCTTTGTTTAGAAATGATAGAATCTGATTATCCTGATGTTCCACTTCCTGAAGAGCCATACCATGAAATCTTGCTAAAAGCCATCAAAGAACATATCGACAAGGGAAGAAACAAAATTGCTTTTGTATGTGAGATTTACTTTGACTTTCAATGCAGTGATTTCAAAATATCATCTAACCGTATATCGTTTCTCCCTAATGAATTGAAAATTTTCGTACCTTTCTTTTCAGTGTGTTCTAAAGACCACGCTCATATATCAACATACATAATTACTATTTAGCTAGCATGTCATGTGGTCTGTTGAATGGGCTACCTATAGAGCCCGATCCATTCGGTGATGGGTAACTGCTTGATTGACGAGACCGTCAAGGTCGAAACGCGTGTATCGGGCTCTGTAAGTTGATTCATTCAACAGACCACATAATATCTTGGCTCAACTAATAATTACGAGGTATGCTGAAAATTATCAGTAATATGGCGTATTTAGAATCGAAAACTTTTTTTCCAAAAAACACTCTTTTCTTTTTATTCTTTAGATCAATGGAGAGAAACCGAGTGAAGTGGTAACGTTCAAGCAGGTCTATGATAATGCTTATTCAATAGCTGCTTTTCTACACATGAAAGGGTTTGCGGTGGGTCTATTTATATCACTTACGGAGACATCATGTTTAAGAGCATAGTTCATATCCAAATGTACTAGCTTGAGTAGTCTAGTGACGGATAAACATCTCCCATTTATGATGGAAAGTATACACATTATTTCTATTTGCAGCATTCACAGCCTGCGTTGATTGATTCTCCACATACACTGTAGGTAATACAATAGTACAAGTTTATACTAATTTGTGGGGAATGCGAAGAAAAGTGAGCAGCAAGTAAAAGCGGCATCCATCCGGATAAATGTGCAAGGCTTACTGAGCAACAAGACATTTTCCCTTATGTCACAGGCTTTCTGTCGAGCTCTGTTTATTAGACTTCAAAGCTTGTGCTACGGTTCCAGTATTGAATATGCGTAGAAACTACGAAAACTAGTTTAGCTACATAGCACGGTATAAGAGGTATTGACTGATTCAAGTGCCATATGATTCTCTTCTGGTCTTGAACGAGGGCCATTAATTTTGAGCTGCGATAATCGTGATTACAGCAGACACAAAATATGGGTAATCAAGCACTCACTCGTGCTGAACAAATACGGAGAACGATCAGTGAATGTTAGCATCGTACATGCCATGCCGAAAAATTCTACAACTAGTGTGGAAGAAGTTAATCTCGGCTTCTGTAGATACAGGAGGTTCTTTATGGGAAAGATGATTTTTTTTACGAGTGGAAGACGAAGAATATCGTTGATGTGACCTGTGGTAAAGATAGGCCCATATTTGGAGTATCTGAGCATTTCGTTTGAACTGTGCTGTCAAATTCGAAATTTCCCAGTAGGATAGTTTATTGTTCTGTTTCACTTGGCGAAGCCAACTAGCTAGTGCTTTGAGCCACAACGAATAGGTCTGCGATCCTTCCGTCACACTCGAAGAAATCTAAGATTTTGCGTACTTGTAATCACACCATCGGAAGAGCTGAAGAATTTGTGCGTTGTTGAATTGCAATACACACTCTCTCGTTTACAAGCTTTTTCATCGTACATGACCCCTTACGAGATTTTTTTGTGAGAATTCTAGCGCTTCTTGTATTCATGATCAAGCAGAAGGATTTTATTTGACATTTTTCAACGGCGGTATGATATTACATTATACCCAGTGAATTAGAGTGATGTGCAAAAAGTTTTGCGTCAGTTGCGATTCAAACCCACATTCTACCTTATACGGGGGCGAGTGCTCAACCGTTGCCCTTGGATTCATAAGTGAGCTCAGTGTCGATAGCGACTACGCACGCTAGACCGTTGACGATTGGCTGTTGGTAGATAGACGCGTTATAGTGTAGAAAAAGTGGTGTCAAAACGAGCGCCCTTCGTGCAACGATTGAGAACGCGCCCCACATAGTGTGAAATGTGGGTCGAATCCCAACTCATGCAGAAGTTTTTACAAATCACTCTAGTTCTTGCATCAGATCGTTTCCTTCCTCACATTTACGTTACCAAAAATCTTTGAAAATTTGACTTGTTGCTCCGGCCTATTTGCTTCTTGCTCTTCATGAACATTGCAGGATGCTGGTCGTGATGATTCTTCTTGAAAACTTGGAGGTAACCAGGGTAAGGCGTTGATAACTGATTGCAAGAGAGTGCTGTGAGAATGCGCCGAACCAGCACATTGATTCTCAATGTGCTGTGTCAAAGAACACTTTGTCTCTTCGCGATCTATAACTAGATAGTCAGGCTTCTGATATTTGTAGACTTGATACTTCTTCTTGCCATATCTTGCTTTTTTGCGATTTTATTAGGAGACAAGCTTGTGCTTATCATTTGTAAATATGAATTTTCAGATTTAAACCATTGAGCTTTTTAGAAAGATGTTGCATGTGCAGTGATACCCAATCTCTGGCACTACTCGGCGTTTTTTCTCGGTGTGGCATTGCGGGGAGGAGCCCTATCCGGAGCGTCATCAATGTTTACAGAATGTAAGCATTTCTGCCTAGCATAAAACTTTAGTTCATATTAGATAACCAACAGTGAGCACTGCTTATCATAACTGAAGGCCATGTGAGTAGAGAAATTTATCGAAGCGAAAATGATGGACTCATGAAACTTCTTGAGAATACAGAAAAATGAAAAAAGGTTGACTGAACAAGTCACTGTTTTGCAGTAACTTCGAATCAAATCCTTCTTTAATTGTGAGACGTTCCAAGTAAAGTAACTGTGTACTATATGTTAGTATTGAATGGATCATCAACTTTTCTAGTTTCCTGACTTCATTTCATGCTGGATCTCCAGCAACACTTTCGCGTTTCTCACTCATCCACATGCAGGTGGTTTCAGGAAACTAGAATCTGCTAGACTGATAATGATAGGGTCAAAGAGAAAGGAAGAAGTTCATTTTCATAAGTACTCAATTTTTATTTCCTGATCTGTATCATTCACATATTTATATGACCACTACTCCGTTATCAGACTAGCCTTGAGCTTGCTATGGGACTCGCTCAACTAATTAACGTATTCTACAACGTTCAAAACAAGACAAATAAGCGAATTGAATGCTAGGAGTGCTTTGATCCGCACGGTGAAAAAAAAGCACTTTGAGGACGGATGAGTAAAGTGCTAATAGTAATCCGGTACTATAAGAATATCTAGTATTTCTTCAACTTGGCTGATTGCCGTAAATCGCCCATGCATGGAACTGGTCGAATTGGCCTGCAGGATATGTCTTTCAACAGTAGAATTTTTTTTCTCCATGGAGCTTACTAAATGCTGATAGGCTGCGATTTTTATCACTCTCGTAAGTCTAGAATAAAACTGCTGGAGCGTCACCATTCCACTATAAGCAGCTGACTGCCACGTTTGAACTTCATATTAATTGCCGATCGAGTATAACAAGCTATTTGATTGAAAATTGGCAAGGTATAGCCAAAAACCATGGCGCCTAGCAGTACCCTTCAACCGCTACACCAATCAAACATGTTCCTATGCACCAAATTAGATGCTCTAAGCAGTTTTTTTGGTTAAATGCCTCTGAGGCGACTTCCTCTGCTTGTCCGGTTCCCATCTCGCGAATAATTTTCAGTATCATCTCGTGAGGGTAGTTGTAGAGGCCTAAGATCGAAGTCCTCCGGCGCGCCTCTGCTTTCCGATGAATGTCATCCATTAACTCCAGTGCTAGTAATTTCTCTTCTGCATAATCCATTTTGAGAAATATGTGACCGATGTATGCGAAGAAGAGGCGGATACTCGCAGTTAACAACAGCGTCGATTAGGATGTTGGTGACGAAGCCTATCACAAACAGAAAGCGATGAGCACACAGCACATATTGGGTCCGCGGATAGTGAGCGACGGGTACGACTTCAAGGCAACGTTATATTACCGTGAATGAAGCCACTCAACCTCTGCAAAATATTGACAAATGATGTTTGGGAGTTGATTGTAGAACGAACAATATCTATGGTGAGCTGAAAAACACTGGGCGAGGACAGACTACAGTCTCTCATGAGATCTGTTATTTCACTTCGGCTTTTTGGCCTCATCAGTAGCACTGCACCTCTCGGTTCAGCCAATCTCATATTGGGGAGTATATCCCCTACATATAAAGGAATCGACATCAAAGTTCTAGCATTGAATTTAAGCGAGATCTTAGAAAACAGTCAAATATAAAGGTACTATTCAATTTACCAGTCGTTAGCACGCGACTGTTGATCGCTGCAATGGCAGGTGACCTTTTCACTTGACATGCAGTGATTTGTTATCACTTCCGTATCGGGTGATCTTACCACCTCATGCGTGCAGTGTAACATGTTCGTCGTCGATTTCCTTATATGTAGGGAGTACATATCTCTAACAAAGATGATTGGCTGAACCGAAAGGCACCGTGATACTGATGAGCCCAAAGGCCGAAACAAACGTCTATCACTGATAAGTGTCATAAGAGGCCTCATGAAGGGTTTAAAATGTGCTATCAGAATCTAAGAAATTTTGTTGAGCAGCCAAATATGCTCATCACATGTCGTTTTATATAAATGCACTAATTGTCATTTAGTAAAAAGTGAAACTGAAAATGTTTTGGTGGAGATTTCGTCCCAACACGAGAGAAAAGTGTGCGGAAAGGTGACTGCAACTTTTTAGATGAACTTCACAGTCAATTCGCTGATTCGGGTGCGAAAGTTGTGCTGACATCCGAACATTTCCTTGAGAAAGTTCTTAAAGCCATTCAGCCAGATACTAGAGTTCAGGTACATTGATTTGATTCAACAAAGTTGTTATCAATTATTTAGATAGTAGTTATCAGTTGTTATCAATAGTCGGATACTCGGATAACAAGTGAAATTATCACTGAATAAACAGTGTTTGCACTCGATTGCTCTTGGCTGGTATATTCAGTATATTATATCTTTCGCTTCGAGTGTTTTCTTGAGACCACAGCTCAAATTTCAATATGCCTGATAATCATTTTTGAGCCACTCTATGTTCGGTTAGATTTTCACTGGACATAGAGTGTGAAATGTTTGTGGTCGCTAACTTTAATGTGGGGACTGGAGCACCCACACATGATTGGCAAAAGACGAGAAAGGGTAACTGTCCGACTGATGAGATCGCAAGGTCGAACACGTGTATCGAGCTCTATAAGTCAGCCCTCTTTGGCAGACCACTGACATGCGTGGCTCAAAAAATAATCATTAGGCATCTCTTACTTTACTTTTATTTTATTTCAATTGATCCATCGCCCACTGTGCTTCTTTTATTGTAGGGATTCCATCACTATCGTGCAGATCGTTGTCCGCTCTTCTTGAGCGTCGTTGAGACTAGATTAACGCGTCCCTTTGCAGTCTCGAAGATAGCCTGGCTGTGGAATTCCATCAGATGTTCGTTGCTGACTGAAAATTGCCTGCTTCCGGAAGTGCGACCTGTCCCGTACCGCGCCACGGCGAGCGTCACAGCCACTCGACTACCACCTTCACCCTTCCTCTTCCCTCTTCGTCTGGCGATGATTATTTATGGTCTATAGTAAATGAGTAACAGCTTTTATCTCCGCATACTTGAATGCAACTCTTACTACCGGTTGCAAAAATCTTTTCATCTGTTTTATTTCTTTGCAAGCTTTGTTCTTAGTATCGTGACAGGTGTATGTTTCGTAAACGATGACTACAATAGTCATTCTTTGATGAATAACTCTAAGCAAAACGAGCTGTGAAAAGATTGGCGATTTGGTAAAGGTTGCATTGAGTTATGAACAACGATCTCCATCATCTAGTTGGTTTTAAACATACATTCTCTTTAGGATCAGTTAGTTGCTCACATTGTCACCCTGTCACAATTCTTGTTGAGTTATCGACGTATCTATGGTTACAGATATTTCTTAGGCACTTTGCTGATCCGCTTTCACACAGTTTCTTATTACATTGAGCAGATTGCCGTACTTCTAGCGTTCAGTTCGTTTTTTCGTCTTCTTCTTGAACGTCGTAGAGTACTCGTTGAGCATGTCTCCTTGTAATATCGAGGATAACCTGTCCGTGGCGTTCCATTAGGGCGCTCGTTATTGACTGCCGAGGAATATAGGAGATTGCGCTTAGCCCGCGCCCGCCGTGACGAGCATCACAACCACTCTGCCACGGCACCCCTAATTACAAATACCAATCTCCGTAATATAACGTTGGAAGGATATTTGTGTTAATCACAGAGCAGCAGTTCAAAGGTCTTCATCTGGTCTGTGGCTTTTTGGTAAGCCTGAGCACATCCCAAGCTTACTCAGATAGCTCCTCCTTCATAAAGTTTTTCAGACTCATCGATCCATTTAGGCGCATGTAGATTGTGAGCTCTATAATCAAAGGATCGCCAACGTCGGTTTGTTTCATGTCATTGAGCATAGGCCACAACGTCTTGCGATTCATTGGCAAGTCGTATATTCTGCCCGCTTTGTTCAGAGCATTTAGCACCGTTACTGCATTACTGCTACTCCTTGAAAAGATGATGTTGTTATGGAGAAAATGAGGGCCAAGTAGAGAAAAAAATTTGCATTAATTATATCTGAATGGGCACCAATGATGTCTACGCTTTGTATCACAGCGTGCTACTATAGTATCGGTCAGTCAATCTTGTCACTCGAGAATCACAAAATTCATCAAATCTTCAGCTCAAAATCTTCTTAAAAAGCTTGATCACAGAGTCTGTAGTAGTTCTGTACTGTGAATTATAGTATTGCACAAGTGGACTTCAAGCTTAAAATCTTCAAAAAAAAAAACTTGGTCACTGCGTTATCGAGTACCATTGCTTCTGTATTCATCGTGTCTCGACAGTGGGAATCAATAGCTGATAACTGTTGTAATGAAGCTCTGTATTCGGAACAATAGCCCGTTCTTCTTCAGTATAGCTCGTCGACACTCGGAATGTCGTAGTTTCGCTTAAAAGCAAGCCAATCCATTCCGCGTTCAAATTCCTTAGACGAACTTTATACCAGTAAAATGAATCATGCCTCTCATTCGACTACTTTTATACACCTCGCTTAGAAACAATAATAATCTGACAATATGATAACATGTTTTGAGCCTTCTACTGTCACTCGTCGTCGATTGCTTTATATGTAAGGGGATATTGCCCTGCATCGGCTCGACTAAACCGAAAAACATCGTGCTAATGATGAACCTGAAAAGGCGAAAATGACCTGTCTAGCACTCTATAAGTGCCATACCACACCTGATAAAAAATTCAAAACATGTTATTATATTATATCTGCCAGGAAGTGCCATAGTTCGACAAATTCGAGCTCATTTGAGACTAGTTCTCGCTTGACGGTGGTAAAACCAAGCATATGAAAACAAACCAAAATCTTATTTACCATGGTGTTAGCTCTTCACAACTATTTATGTTAGAGTTGTATTTTAAAACTGAACTCTCAGGTAGTGATCTACATTCCGGAATCAGCGGATAGCCATGTACCTCATGGAGTGGTTAGCTGGAACGATGTTGTCAAAACGTCGCCGTTAACATCCATTCCTAGAGCCACGATCGACGTCGACAGAGATATGGTAATATTACCATATTCCAGGTATAAACATTTTTTGTTCCTTGCGAGAAGTAGTGGCAGTGCCAAATTATCGCTTTATTTAGATGTTGGGTGTACAAATATGACTCCGCGGTCTGATTCTTTATTTGCTGCAATAATAGCGAACTTAAAGTTGCACAAATTCTTTCTTTTTCTATGAAAGTGCGCTGAAAACGCTATTTTTTGCCTTTTTTATGTACAAAACGATTTATGTAATGCTTTTATAGGACTTTAAAAACGACGACTTTTGCACCCAAAAAGCACCATTTGCGAAAAGCTTCCTTTTCATGTTTAATCCAAAGAAAGCAGCTTCCGACAAAGAGGAAAATTTTTTTTCATCGCATAGGGACCGGAGACGAGAAGTGAATTCATTTTGAAACTCCAAAGCGCAGACGATCATGGACCGACCCCGGACAGCAAACAAAATCAACTGCAAAGCGGAATATTCACGGAAGGATTAGATGTGCATTTGGTGCGATCAGAAAGGCGTCCTCTATTACGAGCTCTTGAAATATAGTGAAACGGTTAATGCAGCACTTTATCAACAACATTTAGTCAAATTAAACCGTGAACTGCAAATAGAATAACCGGAATGCGCCGTAAGACCAGACAGTGATTTTACTGAGTGATAGCTCTCGATCTCATGTTGCAAAATCGATCAAAAACCTCATAAAAGGCCTGAGATGGGAGGTTTCAATAAGTTTCACTTTACCCGTCCTCCTCTCGCAACATGGCACTGTCAGACTATCGCTTGAAATTACCAAATTTGAATTACAAATCAACAAACTGTGAGATCTTCACCAATTTTTACTCAATTTTACTTACCAAATTTTCCTTCGATGGTGTTCACAAATTTCCCAGTAAACTGGGAAACTGTTACTGTTAATTATGGGGATTATGTTCAAGTAAACTTAAATATGACAATTGTAGGTTTTAGTGCCACACACTTACCTGTTCCGTCCTATTGGGACTCATCAGTAGCACTCTCCCTCGGTTCAACCGATCCCCTGAGGTTAAATAATCCTCTATAAAGGAATCGACGCCGAGTAATAAATCACTCCAAGCCAGATGATGGAGTCATCTGACACTGGTGAGTGGCAGTCGAGCTCGTAGCCTAAGTACAGTGAATCATACCTCTTTTACTCGACGTCGATTCCTCCATAGAGGACTATCTAACCTCAGAGAATCGGCTGAACCCAGGGAGGGTGCTACTGATGAGCTCCATTAGGACGAACAGGTACCTGCGTAGAACTGGACCTAACAGCTCAAAACATGTTATATCTTTATCAGATTATGTCATTTTGAGCTGGTCTATAAAGAGCGGTCGATAAAAGAGGTTTAATATAAGAATTTTTGGTTCTTTTCCGTTTGGTAACAAGGCCAAACTTATCCATTACGATAAACAAGACTTCATAAAGAGTGTTGCATTATCAGAAGCTTAATCTTGTCCAGTCTGTACGTGCGTTTGTGAAGACCATTTTACGCTGAAATTCAATGAATTATATTCACACGCATGCACTCAACTGTTTGTTCTCTAAAAGCCTGAAAAGCACCATGAATGTAAAGAGAAAATCCTTTAGCATCGGAGTCAGACGTTTAATTTGCAGTTTCTTCCAAAGCGAAAATCAGTCTCTAATAAAATAACAAAAGACTGCGCTCAACATAGGCGCCGAGATCGACATATCGGAGCTAACCCCCTGCCTCCTCTCTCTCACCCCATCCCCCTCCAATGCGCTTCTCGTGAAGCCCAAAGAAGGCATTATCCGCGTGTTATGAATTAATATTATTCTTCCTGCTACACTGTTCAGAAACGGCCTTTCCAGGAAATAAGCATAGCGTTGAAGTCAGCAAATCTCACACTATTGAATATTTACTGAGAGTCTAAGGAAAGAACTCTGTCTTGCGAGAAAAACACGTGTGTGGAACACAAATGTTTTCCTTTTATTGATGGGTTATAATGAAGATTTTTCAGAAATTATCCGAATACAGCGCTGGCCAGCGATTTCAGCTTTCGAATGATTACTAATGCTCTTTATGAACAGCGCTTGTCCATCGTAAAGGATAGGCTTGGAAATCTGTGCTACCAAATGGAAAAGGACCAATTTTTTATACCGATTGGTTATTTAAACCGCAAAAAGAGACGGAGTCATATTAGTATACTAAATATCTAATCGTATATTCATTTCGTCACCATTATAAACGCCTGAATGAATCAGCAGAGAAATTCCAATTTCTAAAATTACTTCTATCTTGTTCCAAGTTTGTCCTGCTTCTTTTTCTCATACACACTAATCTTTCATACACTTTCATACACACAATAATAATAGCTAAAATTTACTTTGCTTAAATAGCTGCTTGAAGGATTAGTGAATGACGTGCTTTTCAGCCATTGCAATTCGTCCTGCTCGTATATCTTCAGATCTAAACATCTAGTGAAAAGAAATCTGCATTTTCTTATAATAACTGCGAATATCTTTGTAGGCCCATTGCAAGAAGGAAAGGACTAAAAAAGCTATAAATCGGTTGAATATTATTTTCCATACTGGATCAGTTTCATTTAGCGGTACTACTGGAATTCCAAAAGGCGTGATGCTATCGCACAAGAATTTCGCTACCATGCTGGCTATATATCTTCGGTTAGTTTTATGAGATTGGAATGAATTTCCTATACTGATAGTCGTAGTAGTAGAAATATTGCTTGTATGCTTCATAAATAGCAGAGCTTTACATCGCTGTCCAAATTTGTCTATTTAAATTAAGTGCAGATTCGTTTGAAAAACCAACTCATTGGCTGTCAAATAGATTCCACAGACAAACTCCATGTTTTGTTCCTTTAGACCTACATCAACTCAAAATCGCATATGTTCAATTTCATTTGACCCGTCATCACATCTAATGCGTCGAACCCAATACTCCGATTTGTTTCTTCCTATTCATCGTCCCAGCGGTCTTCGAACACCTCGCATTGTTTCGACTGATGCTTAAAGATTTTTCTTAAGATTCTTTTCTTGCTTCTTATTGACGCAAGGTGATTTCCAAATTGATTGTCATCATGATGTTAGAGATACCCGAACTGAGGCGTTCCTACGTGATTACAGAAGAGCGATTAGAGGAGGGAGTCAAAGAGAAAACTAAAGAAGACTCTGAATTGATATATTGATTCATGTATGCAAGTTACTGTATAGATATGGATGTGTTCATTTAAACGATTCCAGTATTGAGATAGAGTTCATAGTTTATTCTCAGGAGTTGATGAACTTCAAATGTTCTGGTCTTTGACGTAAGTTAACTCGCTCAAAGGTTTTTAACGAAATGCTTGAGATAGGAAACTGTACATGTTCGTCTTCAGACAATAGTTTCCACTTCGTCTATTTTCAGGCACGAAGCTACCAACATCATACCGATACTCGATCCCAACTGGGACTATGAGATGCAAAAAAGGATTCTTTTCTTACCATTCTACCATGTGTACGGTTTTGGTTAGTTCCAGTCATTCAGAAGATTTTGGGTTAGATAGGAATTATATAGAAACGAAGAGGATAATTCTAACTGTCATAATGATTTCCTTCAAAAATAGAGTTCAAAATGAAAACGAGCCTCAAAGTACAACTGATAGTTGATCTACAACTCAAGAAGTCACTAATAGCCATCTAGCTACAAAAACTATTCGTAATGAAAATCATTTCAGACATTGCTATATTTAATTTGTGAACTTTTCGCTTGGAATTCTGTATCCAAAATAATTTATTTGAATGAGAGCAGCACAGTGGATAGAGGTTACCCGGAATATAAAAATCGTCAGCGGTGCGATCCACGTCCTGTGCAAATTGCTCTTCCCATCTCTTTGCAATCAGTAGCAAAATAGCACCAGACTTGTTTAGAAAGGTAAAAACCGATATATTAGGTTAGTCAGAAGGAGACAGGGCTTCGCACTCGGCTTACACTCTTGGCTCCTGTATGTGGAAGGGAATTCGCAGCACTGGCACCCAGCATATGGATTGTCTGTGAAACGTAGTATTATTTTGACGCTACAGTACAATAAGAATTTTTTTGGAAACAAATTTACTATGAAAATTGTCGAGATTCAGGCTACCAAGCGATTATTTGAAGCCTAGAGGAGAACTTCGTTCAACGAATAAAACTTGAGTGTGAAAGATTTTTTGAGCGCACTTAAGAAGGTGTTTTAAAAATAAAGTATACTCTCAAATTTTCGAGATTTTAGCTTTTGAAAAGCTATTGAAATTCTTAGAAAGTTAGAAAGCGCGTTTTTCGAAGTGGTCTCAAGAATAAAGTACACTGTTGAAGCTGCTGAGATGTGCTCTATCTAATGAATATTATTTGCGTACGAAAAGAACTTTATCCAGCGAGTAATTCTTGAATGTGAAACAAAATCTTGTTTCGCCTGTACAGCACACAAAAGTGGTGATTTGACAAACGAGGTACATCATTTATTCACTTAATTCTACCTATCGAATGAGTGCCAAAACGTTTTCACAAAGATATAGATTACGTTTTTACCATAGGACTCAAACAGCGCAGAGATAACGGATAAGTATCGATTTTCTTGATATCTTCCTAATGAATCTATGAGTTCCGGCTGCTTTATGTTGCTTAGCGATAAAGAATGAAGAAAACTTCATGCATAGTCGTGTCATTTTTGATACGATGCCATGATCATTTCTCTTTTTGTCATAAATGACAGATATAATAACGTACTTTTACATGACCCATCATCACGTCATATTATACGGGTTCCAGTGCTTCAGACGATTCGTTTCTCCGCACTTATTCATCTACAAACAACTCGCGTCTTGTTTCAGCTGCTGATTGAGGATTCAATTTTCTCCATGAACATCGTGATGCTGGTCGAGACGATTTTCCATACGATCTTGAGGATAGCCGTACTAAGGCGTTTCCATATAAATTTGCAGGCGAGCGTGGGGAGGGGGATGAATCTTGCTCGCTGATAACGTGCATCACTATCTACTGTGCTATTCTCTATAAGAAGAGCTAGCAACGAAATACTAAACGGAAACGCTTTCCTTCAGGTCTCATCTGTATCACTCTTTTTCACGGCGCCACCGGAGTCATATTCAAGCAGTTTGATCCAGCGGCTTTTTGCAAAGCTGTTCAAGATTATAGAGTAGGGTTACTTTTGTTATTCTTACTACATTACGTGTCAATATGGCCTCAGAGCTTACATTGTGCAGTTCACTTCATGGTAACCATCATTCACGAACAACTGACTTTGTGAATGTTTGTCTGCCTCTTGAGTAATTCGACTTTCTTTCGTATTTCGTTGATTACTAGCCAAGAAGAAATCTTCATGGAAATTCGGTGTATCCGTGCCAGGGTAATCGCAGGTCTTCACTAAAGTAAAGCAATAGCTTTTATGGATTGAAGAATTCTTTTTAGAGGAGTCTGGCATAGATTTTCCAGCTCTGAGGGGATGGTAAGCCTGATTAACTCAAACTGGGTTTGATCAATCGCCGTTGAAATCGCCAATCGTGGAGACTTTTATGCCAGGTCAGGAACGGCCAACGAAAAGGATAAGGAAATTTGAGATGAGTTAACGAAACGGGAGTGGAGACCGTTTTGCAACGTTTCCGTTCGACTCTTTCAAAGAGAGAGAAACCGGTAATGGATATGGTAGTCTTCTGAACGTACGACTCGCACGGAGATCGACCATGTATTAGGTTGATTCAGAATTAATGCCGATTTTGGACCGTGAATATTCAGATAGTCATAATTAGGCTCAAACCTATCTTTGCCAGTCAAACTAGAAACCAATGCAGCCAACACATTCTTTTCAATGGGAAATAAGCTTGCTTAGTTCCTGTAGCTCAGGAACTGGCGCCTTTGAATTCCATGAACTTCTGGAAGGCAGCTTCTGCACCCTATTGGCTTTGGAACTTTTGTCTGCAAGACGTTGTGAAGTTGCTTGAAGAAGAGCAGTCGGTGGGCGCGAGATCCGACGAATATAAAAGATAAGGCAAAACTTCTTTGCCTAATTCGTCCAACTTTTGAAGCGTTTGCTGTACAACGTGCGATTGTCGGCTGACTGTAACTGAACCGCCATTACTTTTGCACCAACTTTTGCCCTCTAAATTTGCTTCAAATAACGAATGACCGTAGAATGCTTAACATTGAACTTTTCTACAACATCTCGTGTAATCTCTATGAGGATTAGCCTTTATGATTGTTTTCAATAAGTCGTTGTCGATTTCCATAGCTGACCAGTACGATTCCTCATTTCCAAAGATCTCGTCTCTCTTACAAAGCTGTCAATCCACCGCTACCTTGTGCGATAGTTAACGGTTTTTGGGCCAAATGCGCTGTCTATGTTGCGAATTGATCTTTGCTAGGTTGCGATCCATTTCGAAGTCATTGCCTGAAACCGCCATTACCTTTGCACCATCAAACATTCGTTTTCGTATGCTAGAGTAAATATGGAATAAACAGCAAGTAAAACGAGTAGAGCGGGAAATGTGTATTAAAATATTGAGTAACATAGACACATTTATTCAATTTATTCCAATATCGAACTGTAAATTTCATGGATACTTTTCCTTTATCGAATAAGTTCGAAGAAGAGTATTTTGCTGAGCACAGAGATTCCACTAGAGTTTTAGTACCGTTCAAAAGTCCTTGCAGAGTTGTAGCACTGGAAAAAATCTGTATCATAAGCGTCAGGCATTATCGCGTTTATATTGTGCAGGACAAATCCTAGTATCCATCCAATAGCGTAAATCTTGGAAAGTTCAAACCTGCGCGTTGTGATTTGATACAGCATATTGTGAAGGGACTTCATTTGAAGAGGAACTAAAGTGTCTTTACTGCCATTGACCAGTATATACAACTTATGGGACGAACTGGAGACTCCTTACATCAGTCGAACTAAGTGATCCACAACAATAAGTCTTTCTACAGAATCGCTGTTGGAAACTACTCGGAGAGATGGGGTACAGTCACGAAAATGAATACAGGACTGACTTTCTTTTAGGACAGGAGACTAAAATGGAAATGCAAATCGTTTCAACGACATGTCTCACTTGAAGATCGGATCTATTCGCACCAACAGAAAGTGGTGCCTTTTGACACCACACTGATGCCTGGGCTTTACTGAATCTGATAACTGCCTTCTTCGTGTAAGGATGATTCAGCCTTAAGACTGATAGGAACTCCTCTAATTGTCTAGGGTATACGACGCAAATCATGTATCTCGAGAATATTCTCATTGAAATCCTCATATCACGGTTTTCTTGGCTGTGGTAAAGGAATATTTGACCCAAGAGTTTACAAGTGCTCGTTAAAATACATGGAACTTGAACGAGACCTGCTAGTGTGCGGATCCTAACACAAGTATATGCCATATATTACGTCTTCTCATAAGTTATGGCACTAGAACAATAAATATTAAATTCATTAACCAAAAGTAATTGAAACTGTTGACAACGCTACTCAAAATATGCGCCATCAGCCTGAAAACATTTCTGCCTCTCTCAGGCAACAAGTCAATACCGCGCTCACAGAACTCGACATCTTTGGATTTGAAGAAAATTGTCAATCCTCGACGCAAATTATTGATTACTCGGATTCTTCTTGCCTAAGGAGTGCTCCAACGACCGTGAAAGGTAATAGTCAGATGGCGACAAGTCAGGACTGTGCGGCGGATGATCCAGCAACTCCCAGCCCAGCTTGGTCAACTTCCTCTTTGTCAATCTCACGACATGCAGCTTTGCGTTTTCTTGAAGCACAATGAAATTTCAGCGACGTCGACATGACTGGGCCCGATTGCAACTGTCTAGGTGCTCACAGTAGCTTGATGGCCTCTATCGTCTGTTGTTAACAGTGTGTTTTGTTGTTGCAGTGTTGTTGTTAGTGGTGCCAAGCAATTTTGATTACTTGCGGCTAATAAATTTGTTGTTTTCCTGCTCTAGTGCCAAACCTTATGAGAAGACCTAATATTGCAAAGACTTTTCTCAAAGATCGGCATAATCAGTCAATCATTTTTTTCGTTTCTCGTAACTATTATATGAGCCAACATGTCATGGTCTGTTATAAGGGCCGTTATAGAGCCCGATACACGTGTTTTGACCTTAACGGTCTCATTAGACGAACGGTAGGCGAGTGTACAACACTGTCTATTCAGTGATAATTTTGCTTGATAGACAGTGTAAAATGTTCGTCGTTGCCTACTCTTAATATAGGGGACTGAGCGCTCCGAGAGGATTAGTAAAAGACGAGAAGGGTACCGCCCGACTGATGAGATCGCCAAGGTTGAAACACGTGTAACAGGCTCTATAAGTCAACGCTATAACAGAGCACATGACATGTTGGCTCAAATAATAATTACGAGATATGTTTAAATTTGAGCGTAGTCTCAAGAAAACACTCGAAACGAAAGGTATGACATATTTCCATTGTTGATTAAGCGTGTAGCACGATGTGTTAATAACAATTTTTATTCGGTTGACGTTTCGACCGTTTCGTCTTCCTCAGTGCCGATTCAGCACTTCATCCACGTATAAATCAGTCCACATCTCGTTCGAAGCGGTCCTTGTATCTCTGGGTAAGATTTAACTGGCTGAAAGTGAATTAAAAAAGCACCTATGCACTATAATGAATCCTCTGAAACACTCTGTATTTAGTTTCCAAAAATCTATTTCTCCGCTTTTTCAAGGTTCGTATCATGGCTGTAGTGCCTCCGATTATGGTATTCTTGGCTAAACACCCCATTTGTGCTCAGTATGACCTTTCCTCATTGGAGATGCTAATCTGTGGCGCCGCTCCGGCCGGAAAGGATATCTGCGAGGAGTTATCCAAGAAGTATCCTAACATTAAGTACATTCAACAAGGTATGACACTAATTTTTACTTAAACGATCTTCTATGGTTTTATCTAAGTAAATATATACTTCTAGTTTCGATTCTTTATTTAGACGTCGCTCAAAAACAATATTGATTTTGAGTCTGATAACATGTTTTGAGTATACAGAGTATTAGGCACGTGTTTTGCCTTTCCAAACTTGTCAGTATCACGGTGCATTTCGAATCAACCAGACCCCATAAAAGTGAAGAGAGGTTAATGATGTTTGAAAATATGTATATGGCACAGTATGACTGATTGCACAACTGATTCATAACATTTCAAGTCACACAACTTCATTATTCAATTCCCATAGAAGCAGCCGCTGAATGTTCTTAAAATATTTTATAGATTTTGTATTCACGTTGCTTCTATTCTGTGGTAATAGGCGTAACTGAAACTGATATCTTTCACCACAGAGGCTGAGTGCTTAACGATCCATATCGTTAGGAAGCTATCAGTAAATAAGGCAATGGTTTGATGCCTTACCCTAACACTCTCTTACACTCACTTAGGAGCGCCTTAGCCTGACTGTCTTCAAAATTGTAGGGTGTTTAGAGTTACCCTCATGTGACCATGCAAAAAAGATAAAATCCTCAAGCAGCAGTCGAAACATCACGGAAAACGTTCGAAGAGCTTTAAGGCGATGAATGCGAAGGAACGAATCGATGGCTAGAAGTGCTGGGTTAGGCACATCAAAATGTGATACCGAGTCGTACAAGCGAATTATATGTACATTGACAGTGTGGTAGCTTAAGTCAGTATTACGAATATTTGGTACAAATCTGCCAATACCGGATGAGTAATTTTGGCTTACTCGAGGCTTAGGATTAAAGCAATGACCACCATATGTGTAATGAATAGCTGGCATCTACTCGTTCCCCATTGTTGGTTTCTCTCTAGAAGTGTCTGACATTGCTCAAAACATACGTGATTTTCTTTGCGTTTTCAAACGCGCTGACACCGGAATGACGGATAATTCGTTACTTTATGACATTACTCGATGACCGATTGCATGCTTTAATTATTGGAAAATCAGCTGATTGGTTCTCATCAGCCCAGATTGATTCATGTGTTATTTGCTATTTGTTTGCGTAATGGCGTAAAGCACACCTGACGGATGCGTGGGATATGTTGCTTCAGAACTTTCTGTTCGACCTATCAAAATTCACCGACATTGGCCAGTTAACCTCTTATAAAACTCTCTAAATTCCATAGATTCACCACAATGTGCAAACGGTGTCCAGTAAAAGTCTTCTATCATTTCATGAAGCCGCACGTAGTGGTTGGTGAGTGCTGAATATCTTAATACCTCGTTAATATTATCCTTTTTTCATCAGTGCATTGAATAGATATTTTTCACATCGATATAGAAGTGAATCATGGATGCTATGTTTCGAATAATATGATTATAAACATGGAAGACTTGTGAAGAAAAGTATTTCAGGACAGAAATTACTGTGTACCCTGAAATTTTATAAATAAAGGCGGCTTAATTTTTTAAAAAAAAGGACGTACAAACGCGCTTTTTTTATTTTGAACATCAAACAACAGCAAAAGTAATAATAACTCAATCTGTTTAGAATTTATACCTTGTTAGTATTGTTTATATACAGGTGGGAAGAATCGTTTTCAATTGAGATTTTGAGATTTTTAACATCACACAGGCTATGTAAGATAGTGTCAGAAGAAATAGAGTCAAAAAAACTAAGAATTAAAAATAAGAAGAATTAAAAGTAAGAATAAATGAAAATTACTAAGTTAATAAATTTACTAAAATTACTATGAAGTACTATTTTCTAGCATAGATCGCTCTTATCTATGGAATTTTAAGATAACTATAAAGAAAAATTTGAGTACTTAAGATACCTTGATATTCGCAGAAAAACTTTGCGTCAATATAAAGCTCTTGCTCTTGCGCGTACTTGATATATCATTTCTCCTAATTGTTCTTCGTATTTGTCTCTCTCGTTTGTAAGGTAATGGTTGGATTTGCTCCTCAATTCACACAAGGTCCTTAGTTCAATTCAGCATCGGTGATAATCATGATCTTACGCGTATGAAGTTAATAAATTTGCTAGACCTGCTTATGAATTAACCTGATATGTCAGGTGAAGGCTTTCAAAAATAAACCCATATCAGTGATCCTTTACTATGGTATGAATGGAGTCGAATAGAAGCCTTGTACTCAAAGGATTAATGGGCGCGGAATGCTATGTAGTTTTCTATTTATATCATGAAAACCACACTTACCGATGGCTTTTTTTTACTATTTTCGCTCACAATACCTAAGCTTATAGTAGAAACTGCACAGGTGATTATCCTTCTAAAATTCAGGCTATGGTATGACCGAATGCACGATGGCTTCACATCTACCGGACCTCAAGAATGAAGTGCCTTTCGGAAGCGTTGGGAAGGTTGCGTCTAATCTAAGAATGAAAGCAAGTTAACAATATTTTAGTTCTCCCAAAAAAATTTTTCACTGAGTAAAGTAAAGAATGAATAACTCAAATAGCATTAGGAGAAGTCATAAAAGATTTTCAAATTCAGATCATTGATCCGTCAACTGGAAAAGAAATGCCAACCGGCATGAGTGGTGAGATTTGCATCAAAGGACCAACTGTGATGTTTGGTTACCTTGGAAGGCCCGATGCCACAAAGGCTACAATTATTAATGGATGGCTTCATACCGGTACGACAGAGAAATCGTATTTGTTTCTAGACATGCTTGTTCCATACACTGACTTTCTAAGAAACCTCGGCATTGAAGATATTTATGTAAGTTCTAGGGACTGCTAACTTCAGCTGACGCGAGGTTGAAATTAGTTGTTGTTCTTGTTGTCGTTATTTTTGCTGTTGTTATATCAGCAACAATTCATAGCAAACTTTGTAGCAACCGTCAGCAAAGGAAAGAAAGTCTATGATATTATACATAACTATCTGAAAAGAGTTGCGCATATTAAACGGTAATTTTCTTTATTTCTTATGATTTTACAAAGCGGCTGATAATGGCTGATAGAGCAAATGTCGAGATTAAAAGGCCAAGTTATACATTACTGTAAACTTTACCAGCAAACCATTGAAGGTAATGACGTAAAATATGTCGAAGTTGAAATTGCGATCCCTCCAGGAACGAAAACTTTCAATTGCTAAACTCGCGAAATATCATCATATTCAAAAGATAGGCAATCGTATAGTTTGCGTTGATGAATTTGGCGTTCATAGAACTAGAGTGAAGAAGGAATGCATATTTGGTCTGAACTATAACTTATTCTAGGCTATCGATATTTGAAGCTTGTTTCATTCCTTTAGAAAACTCTGATGGCGATTTTTTGACCGGAGAAAAGAAGATGAATTGTTTGAAACGGGAGCATTTTCAAAAGAATGGCATGTTTTATAGCATGCTATCTCTAACCAGTGTGGTATGGCTTTTCTTAAGTCTAAAATTTTAAGGAATCATGAAGAAATGGCAGTTTCATTAGCTCCTTCACATTGTTGTTGCTTCCTCGTTAATCATGCTACGTGCGTTCCTCAAGGTGATTACACTTCGCTTACGTAATGAAGGAAAGTTAAAGCACGTGTTTTGAAAGAAACAATAGTTTTGAGTCAAAAAACGGTCACAGATGAATTTTGTTCTAACCAATCGGTGACGACGCCCATCTCAGCACTCTTCTGGCTCTATTTCTCACTGTAGCTCCCCGTTGAAAATAAAAATGACAGCAAATAAGAGTGAAAATTGCAATCTTGACCGATCAAGTCTAATAAATTGTTGCCAATTTTACTGAGCAGCATCGAAAAGGCTTTTCCAAAATATAAACGTCAGTCGATGTTGAGCTAATCAGGAGCTCATTTCTGAAAATCATAATTCCAGAGCAATGCGTGACGTAGAGCCAGGAATTTGTGTGAGCTGTATAAAATTGTTGCATTGATCAACCATGTCACCAGAAAAGTTATAATATACATTCATGCTCGGGCAGTACTAAAAGCACAAATTCATTCAATTTGTAGAAGAATTGTTCAAGATAAATGAGATTATCATTCGTACATCAACTGGCAATCGTTTGGCAAAATATAGAAGCAAAAGCACATTCACAACTTTGTGAAATGTGTTGGCAATTCAGAAAAACCAAAAATTACTGAATGCATACAAAAGTCGACACTTCCGCTATAAAGAGCGTAAACTAGGCAGCTTTTTTGAGTCACACCAACGTTTTTTTTTCTTCGGCTACACTTCTCATACTTTTACCACAAGCTTATATAAATTATATTTCATTTTAGTATACCCAATAATGTAGAGTGGTGTGCAAAAAGGTTGCGTCAGTGGGATTCGAACCCACATTTCACTCTATCCGGTAGCGCGCGCTTAACCGTTGCACTATCGACGCCCGTTTTGACACCACTCTTTCTATATTACAACACGTTATATGTCAACAGCCAACCGTCAACGGTGTGGCTTGGGTAGCCGCTATCGACGCTGAACCCACTCATGCTGACAGATATTGGGTATTGACAATCAATCACTAATCATTACTATTTGACCGTCTCTTGCGATGGTATGATGTTTCAGTATACCCATTGATGTAGAGTGGTGTGCAAAAAGGTTGCGTTAGATGGGATTCGAACCCACATTCCACTCTTTCTGAGAGCGCGTGCTGAACCGTTGCACTACCGACGCCCGTTTTGTTTTTCATGTTTCTTTTAGCATTTTTCTCCGGTCATTCACTTCGAATGGAAGAGATAGCAAAGCTTATTAGTTTAGGTGATATCGGATATGTCGACGAGTATCGCAATCTCTTCATTGTTGATCGACTCAAGGAGCTTATCAAAGTGAAAGGACTACAGGTTTCCCTCATTTTCAACTTTTGCACTTCTTTTGAGCAGTCTTCACAATAAAACTGTTAAGGTGAAATAGCGCATCAGCTTATCAGTGACTTGTTAGATATAATTTTAATTGTTCACTGATTTTCAAACGTGTGTGAAAAGCATGGTGGGCTATTAAATTTTAGTTCAGAACAAGCGTACTTCAGTGCGCTACCAATACCCAGCTGTGAAGCTATTTATAGAGATTCATGTAACGGCCAACATAAGTTGTTCTCTGTTGTGACAAGCGTATGCTTCGTGTACTCTTCGGTCATTTCGCGTAACGAAATTGCTTGAGTTTAAGGTGGCACCAGCTGAGCTCGAGGACCTGCTGCTCACCCATCCTCTGATTCGCGATGCTGCTGTCATCGGAGTTCCAGACAAGAGAGCCGGGGAACTACCAAAAGCATTCGTCGTCAGAACATCACAAGATCTAAGTGAAGAGGATGTCAAACTATGGGTCAGAGGTGGGTACACCGACTATAAAAGCCATAGAATTTTATATGATGTTTTGAGAAGGAAAATATGATCATTTATTGCAAAGCGTAGAAAATCAAGCGTTCGGTGTTGATCACTCGTTGAAGGATCTCCCTTTCATCTCCACTCATATAAACGCACAGATCGCCGAATGCAAATCTGACCTATACGATTACTTGCTTTAGTCTATCGCTCTATTGAGTTTATGAATTCAATTCCCAATTTAAGTCTACTGTTAACTTTTGAACTTTAGAGGTGTGGAAAACTTTTTGAGCTTAAAATGAATCAAACAAGAAATCGATCCGGTTTGAATTGAGGGGCATCTCTAACCACTGTATTACACCGACCTCAATCATCTACTGTATATTAAAAAATAAGAGGAAGAAAAGTAGATCTCTAAGTTGTTACAGAACAAATTAGCTGCACCTTATTTGTGCTGGCTCCTGAACTTGCAAAAGATGGGACGAATTATCTAAATACAGACGTGGCCGAAAATACTCGCATCTTTCAGCTTTGAGTAGTGGTCATAATTTATGATAGAAATTATTAGAATATGTAGATGTTTGCGAGAAAAACACGCTTTTTTACTGTATCAATAAGAAATTCTGGCATTTTTTTTTAGCATATAGAGCGTAATTTTCTCTTTTGTTGACTGAAGCGCCTTCTTCAAGCAACAAAAGAGAATTAAACAAGCGCGTTCTCCCATACTGGAGAAGAAAAGTTTCCCTGCCCCAATGTCGCTTCTTGCAATTGTTGTGCTTGCATTATAAAGGATAAAGATAAAGCTTTCGACGTTGATCAAATCCTGGGGGATGCGCCACTCGTTCGTCTTCAATTTTTATTTCGTTTTTGGTGATTGAATGCTTATCTGGCCTTGACAATGACTTGCGGTGGCTTCTCGCTGAATCGAGTCAGTGCTGCTTATTCTCCTATACGAATTTGAGGCCAGTCTAGCACCAATTTACCGACCTAGGAGGGATGGATGGCTTGGTCAGCCATGAGTCGCGAGAAAAATCGAATCATCGACTTTGTGTGCGAGGCAGAGCACCTCTAACCAGTGCGCCACATACGCTCTGCTTGCATTATAGATCTGAAATTATATATTTTTCAAAAACCCTAAAATCAAAACTTATGAAGAATATAGCGCTAGCATATTTATTTACTTAATTCTTCATAGTGACTCGTGATTGTATTGAATTTATTGTGCAGGTCTCAAAGCTCCTTGCATTCAGTTCGTGTTCTGGCATTCATCATCCGCGAACATCTCCAAGCATCTCGCCAGTTGTTTTGGTCGCTCTTTGTCAATTTCGTTCCTTCCATGAATTTCATAGATTTCTGGCGAGCGGAATATTTATGGAGTCCTGGGATAGTCGAACTGGAGCGATTATACGTTGGTTATAGGCGTCGTGCAATAAACACACAAAGTAGTCGGTTCAATCCGTTATCATTTTTGAATGGACACGATTACTAGAAGAACTTCGTGTCTATACAAAGATAAATCTTTGTGGAATAATTTTCTAAATGATAGTCTTATCAAAAAGCACAAAATATTGCATACTGTGCAAAATCAGATCCTTGTCTTGATGAAAATGAACTTCAAAACTGAATACAAAGATGTATAAAGTCCAGTGATTTCAATCTAATTAATAAAGCTCAATACACAGCAAGAAATTTTGTTGAGAGCGGTTTTATTCTAGCACAAAGCATCAAATCGAATGCATTTCTGACGCGATGTTTACGTAACACCATCAAAACGGTTTCCTCACTGATTTGTAGCCATGTGGTGCTCCTGGATGTGATAACGCGGTGTAAAGTGATGGACTCATTTATCTGCAGTTTCACTGGCGCTAAAAGTCTCCATTTCCGCCATTTCCATCTGGAAAATTCCATCATCTGCAAGCTCATTGAAGACAGAGATTAAAGCTCTGGACGTTGATCAGCCACTGAGGAATGTATCATAAATTATATCCCTCAGTCATCATTGTAGATGACTGGATGATTCTCTGACCTTACAATGATTTCCGATGGGCTATCTAGTCTTTTGATGCTACCATCATCCCAGACAAGTTTAGTGCCATTCTACTTACCGGAAAAACAAGTTTTGAATGATTTAGCGCGTGGTAGAACTAATGACACATGTTTATTGAAACGCCCTTCTAACCACTGCGTGATACGCGCCTTGTTAAAGGTCAAACTATTGATATAACGGAATGATAAGATGGAGAAAAAGCAATGAGGCCGTGCTGAAGCAAAAACGAAATTTTATAGAGACAAATCTTTTAGAATATTTGTTACTAGGAAGCTTACTCTTTACCCTTCCCTGCACTACATTCACAAGACATACAATGTTTCTTTAGAGTGATTCATGTTTAGACTAGGAACTTCCGATAAACTGACTACAAAACGCGAGTTTTTATAATCTCCATCACAAACATAAGCATGAACTATACATTGTTAGACATCGGCGCGTTTATTCTATCGAAATTCAGCTACATTCGTTTGTATGCGAAATTTGAGCCATGAAGAAACAAAACGCGAGAAATATGTGCTATGGACTTCAAAAAGCCACACTGTTGACATGGTAGAATAATTAACACATGCATTGCACAGAAAAGTTATTGTTCAGCCATGCATGTGCTCTGCTATGGGCATTCATATAGTGTGATACCCGTATTTCGACCTTGCACAGGCTCCTCAGTTTCGCAGTGCCTTTCGTCTTTAGAAATCCCTTTGGGGGAGAGCCCCTTCATACCAAAATCACTGACGTACGATTTACGCGCCATTAAGTGAAAATATTACCGAATGGGAAATGTTGTACACTCGATTGCTCTTGACTGGTATCGTCGTATATAACATACCTTTCGTCTCACGTGTTTTCTTAAGACCACGCTCAATTCATTAACATGCCTGATACTCGCTCAAAACGATTGGCAAAGACGAAACGCACTGTGCAATTGGCGAGGCTGTGCAAGGCTGGTATTGCACTGTATAAGTACCTATAACAGACCACATGCATGGCTCAAAATAACTATCAAGCATGTTGAAATATGAGCCTGTATAAAGAAAACGCTTGAAGGGAAAGGTAAGATATATTAGTCGAAAGTTTGATATGCTCATTATTTCCGCGCTAACCATATAACATACAGTGCATTTTGGGTGTATAATGTTACAAGAATCTCTAAGTTGTTCTGTTTTCAGAAAAAGTCTCACCCCACAAGCAATTGAAGGGTGGTGTGGAATTTATCGACGAGATTCCAAAATCTCCTGCCGGAAAGATTTTACGAAAAACGTTACGTGATCGTGTCACTTCTAAATTATAAGTGAAGCCAAATCTGATTGCTCATGTCAGAAATATAGTGATAAGGTCGTCAAAGTATGTCTTGTTTACAGCAGAACACACTTATTTACGGTGTTTCGATTGTTATCGCTTATTACTTTCAGACCCTATTTCACTTTCATATCAGGCTAGTTACATTTCCTTGCCAGTTAATATGAATTGTCATGCATTCCACTGAATTGTTTTTGCCGTTGACACTGTTATATTTGTACCGATCGAATAATAAAATGAGTTTGAATAATTCTGGCGTTGTTACTATGTGTATCGCTTCCACATACATAGTCAAATTCAGACACTGAACGAATTTGCAAAAGCAACACGAGGAAGTCGCAGAAGTAATTCCCAAGACGACTTTATGTTTATCTCCGCATCAATCATCACGTTCTTTGGTAATCGGAGACTAATACTGCAATATTCAATCCTTAACGGTTATTTTCAGTGGGTTTAGCCTTCTTAAGAAGCTGAAAAGGTGGAACTGATACGCAACGTACTCACCTAACTGTTTTGATAAAACAAAAGAAGACTCCTAGGTTTCACTTATATAGTGAAGAGAAAGAAAACTCGCCTCTTCCTAATGTATATTAAAGTTAAATTCTTGGTAGTGCCACTTAGAACAAAGTCCAACAACAAATGGCGTACGTGAGATCAATTTGTTTGCCTCGAATGATAGTTTACAATAACCAACCCGAGGTATGTGTTGGGGTCGCGTAATGAGATATAAGACATCCCTCTATGCGATTTTTTGTAAATTATCTAAAAGGTGCACGTTTATGTCGCAGATTTCTCGTTTTTCTAAGAGACATCAAATGTACGGTATCAAAACTCATGCACTCACCGTTTTTGCCTTTAGAGCAAATTCGGAAATTTTCCGTTGCCAATGCACGCTATTACAAACGCTTGTTAACCAACCGGCGAAGAATACGTAGTGATAGCTTAAGTACTTGGACCGAGTTTTCCAGATCAACTTTTTCAGAATTACACTATAATGACGTGTACTTCGTCGGAGATATAAGGATAAGATAGACAGGTCTTTGTTCGCAGATTTATTCGTTTAGAAAGGTGGCTTTTCCTCTGAAACTGAAGCAGAAAGCCAAATTTAGAAATTCCACCTTGTTTTTCACCGTGTTTACGCATGGGTGATTGTTCGAAACATAGTCCTCATGTACTCTTTGTGGCCTGAAGCATGAGAGTAGTTGCAATGGCATGTTCTTTTTACATGGCATCTGGAACCACTTGGCGATGTGTCAGTTTTTAAACTGGTTACTCCGAACATTCGAAGATGGGAAGTGACCTTATTATCGGCCTCTTTCGTGCGGATGTTGGGTACCTAACTGCTCATTCAACAGTTCAAAGCATTTGTCCACCTACTCTTGTATACATCACATGACGAAAAGATGACCTAAGTATGGCAACCGAAAACAGGGACTCCAACCATACATGGACATAAAAGCAAAGGCAAGGCTTGGTGCTAGTCGTTATCTCCTCTTCGACTATCGAGAGATTAAACATTTAAGGCACTCCTTTGAGCGAACCATGAGTCCCCGAATAATCACTATTCATGCTCATTGCTCTTTCGAATTGTCTAAATCAGGAAGGCTTATATAGCGAAGCGAATCGACATGTTTGTATAGAGGTCGGATGACTCCCATCGTGCACACGCTGCTAAGACACGCGCTACGCAGACGATTCAAGAAGATTTGAGTGTTTTTAAGGTGAGTTGGGACGTATTTCGGCAATTGGGGAAGTATTACGACTATAACCCACCTCATTTCGAGAGAGGGGATATTCGTAGACACAGAATCTCCAGTGAACAGCAACTATGCGTTCTGACAACGCTTTCGTATTCTTCAGAACCGGAGTTATTCGAGTCAATTCTTCAGAGTCATTTGTTCTTGCATTGCGAATATTCCTATCTTGAACTGCCTTCACGAAATCGTTATCATCAGTTGAAATTCTATCATCAAGCACTGTTCAGAAAAACACTATTCAGCGAGACGATTTCACTTCAGCAATGCTCCATTTCACTAATTGATCCAATACGACTAAGAAGACTAACATCGTAAGGATGACGGCCGTAAACAACTGATTCAAACCAAACCGGCTCTGAATTAGGAAAAGGTGTAGAAACGTCAGCTGATTACATTTTTACAACAGCCTCGTCCTAATTTATAGTGGAGGCAAAGATATCCAATTCTTACTTGTTCACAAGCCTTCAAATTCATTTAACGTTGTCGTTGATATATGAAAATAATAATATTACTTAAAGTTCAATGCATTTTCGGCATATCAAAGACTGGTTTTGGAATAAATATGGAAACACCGCATGATACATGAAAAATCCTAATTTATTGCATAGTTTACCCATAATCAATCAATTCCTTATCTGCCTATCCAGAACTTCTTCATTGAGAATGGCTTGTTCCTCTTTCGTAAGACGACGGCCAGATTTCATAAGCTCTGAGATGAGCATTTCCTTCTTGACTTGTAACTCCAAATCATGCATTGTCACTTCAGGGTCGTAGCACATCTGTAAACAGGCCATACCATTGCAGCGTCTTCGAATATAGCTATTACACAATGAATGAGAAAAAAAATAAAAAAAAAGAACATTCAATAAATAATTACTCTATATGGTCCAGCATAGGGCGCATGTGGCGCAGTGGTTAGAGGTGCCCTGCGTCGCACACGAGGTCAACGGTTCGATCTCGCGCTCATGGCCCACCAAGCCGTCCATCCCTCTGGGGTCGGTAAATTGGTACCAGACAGGTCTCACACTTGTCTGGGAGGATAAGCAGCACTGACTCGGTTCAGCGGGAGGCCTCCGCGAGTCATTGTAAAGGCCAGATATGCATTCAATCACCTCAAACGAAGTTAGAAATTGAATTCGAATGCATGGCGCATCCCCCAGGGATTGATCAACGCCGAGAGCTTTATCCTTTATCCTTTTATGGTCCAGCATGCTTCGTGGCAGTTGGTTGAAATTAAGGTTAACTCATTTATACTACGCCTGACCTTCAGGTGTTTCAGAATTTTGCACATTCTCTATCCTGCTAATCACAAAGTTACTCTAGTGTGAATCACTGAATTACATTTTTCTCAAGTCACAGCGATTTAGCAAGCTTCACATGCTAGTTAGAAGGCGGGAACTACAACTGGAAGATTCTAGCCTTTCTTGTATTTGATTCGATTCCTTGTATCCATTGTCCACTGAAATCTTCGAAATTTTTCATGTGTGGGTTAGTTGAAGTTTTCCATGAATGACGTTAAATGGTAGTCAAGTCGGTTCCCCCTAAAATCACAAGGCAGCCTGACTAGAACGCTCCAATTATTATAGCGCAGAATGAAACTTCCAGACAAGTTTGCTACCAATTTGGAGATACCAGGGATACGAGAGGCTTCGTGTACCTGGGGAGGGTTTAAACAAGCACCGCGTTCGTGAACAACGAGATCACAACGACTGCGGGAACAAAACGTAATAAGGGAGGACAAATGTAAATGAAAATGTGCAGAATATACGCACTATTCAATCAAAGCAAATCATTTCTCAGTAACATTGTCGAAAGTGCCCTTTCATTATTCATCGACTTTGTTTCCCTTCTTTGAAGTGGTTTACCAAGATACTATTAGATGAATAATAAACATCAATTATCCAACTTTATACCTCATTAACTTCGGGTTTACGAGCGGATATCATCTGATACTGATGACCTTTGGCGTCTGATTCGTATTCTATCTATAAAATTGACAAAAAAACTGAACTATCATGCTTGCTACATGAATTGAAAAAGTTCCCCTGCTATTTATGATTTGAAAGCAAGAGTTCTCAATTGATAAACTTTGCCTGTTGTACATACATATATATATATATATATGTACATATGTATATATATGTGTATACATATATATATTTACATATGTATGTATATATATGTACATATGTATATATATGTGTATACATACATATATATATATATATATATATATATAATTCATGTTTATATACACATGTATATACAGATATCATTTTTTTCTTTGTTCAAAATTTATCTAACATTGTCTATTTTGGTAAGAAATAAAAAGCCTTTACCAACATTGACATCCACAAATCCAGCCGGTTCAAGGCAGATCATATATCTCATTGGATCCCATTGTGAATCTTCAAGCAAACCCCAATGCGACAACGTTTTTAACCTAGATAGATAAAACATAGAAGATCTATAAATGATACTGGATAGAAGCATACGAAATATGGTCATGGATTAGTGAATGTGAGGATATCGTTCGCATGACAATATATAAAATAGCTCAACAGATGGTTTGACTCAATCTTTACAATAGTACAAAAAAACATTGATCCTTCAGAAATATTTCCAAGACTGACTTTGTGTTAACATCGGTATTGACTAAACGGATTGCTGTTTTCTTGATGAGGAGAGGTTGTTAATATAAAAAATCACAATAATGTCTTAGAGAGCAGAACAAATATCCCACAAACATAGGATAAAGTCGGAAGAACGACGTAGAAATTCAAAAGACCGACTTTCCTTGAACCTCGGCATGTTGATAATATAGTACTCAGAAAAAGAAAAAAGTAATTTAAGAAGCAAGCCTTATTACGAGAAATTATATTTTTGCTGCTTGATTTTTGATACCATATCACAATTTAACCACTTTATTTAAGGTGAATTTGAACGCTCAAGAAAAGGAGCCAGTTCTCTGTAGGTTTAACTCGCGTGAATCTGACTACTCTGATTGCCTAATTAGAAATTCAAAGCATTTGTCCATCTTTCTTGTGTAGAGCAGATAACAAAGCACTTAACAATGCATCGACGGTAGAGTATTGGACGCCGACCAAGAACTTGAACTTCCTTGATTTCACTGTTTGGTTTTCGATATCATTTCGTAATGTAACTGCTTTCATTAGACTTAGAAAATGTTAAAAAGATCGTGATCAAATAAAAAAGTAATCACCTACCTATCAAAATTTATTCCACAAACTACTGTTCCTCCCGGCTTCAGGACACGCCATAATTCTTTGCAGATAAATGGCATTACTTCATGATGAATGAAATAGTAAAAATCAACATGAAGGATATGATTGAACACCTCAGAGGGATACGGTAGATTGCGCAAATCTGGTGCCTAAAATGAATAAACATTTAGGACATTAAAGCTATTTGCGATGTAACACCCACAAGATACCCGATCAAGCCTGATTCTCCCAGTTTCGGCGATTTCCAATGCAAATCGATGTCGCGCGCAATCTTCCATATACGACGATCGATCAATCCCAAAAACCTGTAAAAAATGTAATGACGCCATCTATTGAGCTTATATTTTAGGTCTAATCAGGAGAGGAATCCAGATGGATAACGAGAGGTGCCCAGAGAATTCATATGTATTTACTTTATTTTCTACACAGCTTACTGTTCGAGTCTCAGCACTTCTTACATTCAATTCGTTTCCTTGCATTCATTCTCCATAAAGGTCTTCAGACATCTTGAACGTTAATTTCAACTGTTGCTTCAGGATTTCGTCTTCTTTATAAGCTTTGCAGAATGCTGGTCAAAACAAATCTCTTTGCGACTTAATAGATAACCGAGCTAAAGTGTCCCTGCTAAAGAATGAATTCACCCAACATTACTCATCATCTTTTTGATACACTGCATTATTAGGCAGTGCGTTAACTCACGTCCAAAAAGACTACATCTCGATTTTGTCCTAGCATGGTCGTCATCGCTCGTCATTTCTACACTTATTCGGGACTTAGTTTTCACCATTATATTACGATTATAAACCTTTAGAGGTAAACAGTAAATAGGAAAATTTCAGATTTTTTTCTGTTTAGGAGCATTTAGAGTGGATCTGAAAGTCGTAAATGTTTCACCTATGGATGTCGCACACAACAACTTCCTAGGCTTCAAATTTTAAGCATTTTGCAACAAATATAACCCTTTGAGGATCAACGTTGATAGGCAGGCGCGTCGCGTCATCGCTTTTCCACGAGGAGCAAAGCTGCCATTATAGCAATTTAATGAGATTTGACGTCGCGCGGCATGTACGGAACGTACCGTTTGGCCTCAGATGTATAAGCAAACTTGTTCGTCATTGATAATCATGCACGCACTGATCGTTATTGTTTCGACTGACAAAATAATTCACGAGCTAAGATATTTCACTTCTAAGAGCACGTTGAAATCTAATATTTGATAATGTTGTGATCATAGATGACCGCCGTCTCAATAGCTATTAGTCGTAAAATGGCAATCTCTCTTTGATCTAAAAAGGCCAGGGAATACTTAAATGCGGTGTCGAAGTGGGGAAGCCCCGGTTAGGCTTAACACGGAATTCCAGGACAATACACCTAAACCAGCACAGCTGTGCTGTGTTGAGGCCTTAACTATCGATAGAGACGGGCCTTTCAAATATCAAGTAACAAGTAAGCTTCGTCCACATTCCACCAAGGCACTAAAACGCAGCCATTTCATCAACATAATCATAAACGAAACAGATAAATTATATATGTAATTCCATAGTTCCCTCAAATTCAAGTTCTACACAATTCGTAGCAGTAAACAGCTACTCTTTCTAAACAAAAGTCTTTTAGTTCTATTTTTCAGCAATCTTTTCAGTTGATAGCACTTAATCTATCCTAATTTCTAACCGCAAATATTAACCATCCTACTCTACTATGAAATATGATATTGCAAAGATCTTTCTGAGATGTTGCAACTGATAAAGCCGAATGAAAGAGGGCACGAATCAAATTCTAAGCTGGGCTCTATGCACCAATTCCGTTTATAGAATCACAGTGGTGATTGGATGGATACCTGATTCGTCGAACGGCTTGCAGTAATTTGCCGACATCGGGACTAATTTGGGAGCGACTTGCCGACACCGAGGAGTTAGAAGTTTTGGTGAGCCCGAATTACGGGATCAGATCAGAGACCGGTCGGCACATACAATGTCTATTGCACGGAGACCTCAAACCACTGTGCCACACTCGCTCGTCTGAACCAATATGAGTTGCTTTTTTTTGATTCTTTCAAACAGTGACTTGCGCCTCATCATGGCTTTATGGTATTCCTAGATGCTGAGGTGTGAAATACGGCAAGGAATTCAATTTCCATTGAGCCTAAAAAACGAGTCCAACGCTTCAGAAGCATAGTCTATGATATGGCAAAGCCCGACCTCACTCTCTCTTAGCTACTTTCTCGCCAATATCAGTGGAAATAAAATTTTGAAACAAAAACTGTGGTATCCACCTCTCTCCAACATTTTCCAGCGATCAATCATCTCCATGCATAGGAAAACACCTTAATTCGGCTAGTTCAAACGTTGGAAAAAAAATAATCTTAACCGGACTCTACGATTTTTATAAAGAAAACGAAATTCTTGGTGGACAGGCGAAGCAGCACGTGAAAAGTTCGAAGATCTTTGTAAACGATGAATGCCAGGGAAACGAATTGACTACATTAAATGCTAATCATGCACATTTAATCGTAATAAGGAGTCATATAGATAATAATAATGGCAAATAATGATATGTTGAATGATCGTACCACACCATTGCCATTTACAACTTTATCGAAGCAGTATTTCAGTGCATTGCCTCGACCATAGCCCAGTTCCAAAACATTGTCATCTAAAATCTGTTACTTTCAAACCATTCAAAACGGGATGATACGTCGTTCGTAACATAATTATCTGTACTTTTATAGCTGGAAAGAGCTTTTCCTCAAATTTCTGGTGATCATTCGAAAGTTTAGATCACTTTGAACAGTGTGTTTGATTCCTAGGATGCCTTCTCTTCTCAATGTTCTGTTGCAACAAAAATAAAACTATGTTTCACAGTAGGAGTATATTTTTTTCCTCGCCTAAGGTATGAGGACGAATCTTAGCGATTCTCAAACAAAGTTTGGTTTCAAAAATGTCTCCTAAAGCGCTGTAGGAGCGAGTGAAAAATTAAGTTCCACACCCCAAGTAATCAGCCTGGAATTCATAGCGGGTTTAATCAGCAATTTTGGGTGAAGATAAAATTCTAATACACCTTTGAAGATAGAACAAAATCTCTTTTGCAGTTCCAAAGTCAAAAAATTTCTCCAGACAAAAAACTTTTCGTAAACGAATAATGGAATCGCGCTTTGTTTGTTTTGTTCGAGGTGGCATTAAGATCTATGCGCGCAGCGTGATTCGAGAAGACCCGATTTTCGTTATTTATTTAGGAACTTTTTCTCCATTTCAGGAAATTTACAGTCTTTTTGTGTTAGAACTGCATAAAATATTAAAGGTTTGTATTTCTTGTTCTCTGAGTACTAACTTTTTATTTTCGTTCTATATTGCAGAATAAATCAGCTATGAGGTTCAACTGTGTGAAAATTTTATAGGCGACGAGCTGTATATTTCGTGTATGGAAAATTATGTTCTTTTCGCTCTCACAACGCTCTTTGAGGTCCTTTTTGAAAACCAAATTTAGCATCACAGTTATCGAGATTTGGGCTTTTCGAATGACGTTCAAAAGTATGGCTAAAATTCATCCACAGAGCCTAATGAAACAAACAAAGCACGCTGAAAGTGAGACATAATTTTGTTTCCGATGCTATAAACGCACCAGAATGGCCTTTTCAGAAACTAAGTACAGCATTGAGATTGCCCTTCTCAAGTTATCAAATGACTGCGAAAGGTCTGATGAAAGAACTTCACACGGCGAAAAAACCAAGGAAGTATGTGTGCATTACGGATAAGTGTCCTGCCCAAAGCTTGATATATGTGCAACCATTTTTTTTTGCTCAGTACAAATAAATTGATGTTATAATGGACTAAATGGACCACTCAATTTCTAGCTTCCACCTTGCGTTTGGTATTTACTGTATGGTCTGACATAACCTGTATCACACTGCGCGGATCGCAAGACTTCTCTCATTTGGTTCGCTTTCTCGAATCCACCATCCATGCAAGTTTCCAAAGTTTTCTGGGTACTTATATGTTGGACGGCGACAAGTTATAAATCGATCTCATCTGCTGGGCAGGAATTTTTCATAGGAGTGTTAGTAATCATTCGAAAGCTTGAATTTCTGGCTACAAATCTACGTCGACACTTTCAAAACGACCTTTTAACGCTGTAGCTCCAAATAAAATTTGTTCACACTTACCTTGCGCCTTCATTTTTATCACGCGTAAAACTCGCTGGACGCACGAAAAAGCATATCAGCGTGTACATAATTTTTCGTAGTATAAAGAATCTTATTTTGATCTGTATTTTCTGCCAACGTGGTGAAAAAAATCCCCAATTGAATAACAATATTTCAAACGCGATCTATCACCCTGTCCCTGCCCCCCCCCCCCTCCCCCCCCCCCCCCTTACACTCCACTCCGTGGTTTGGCAGGGCAAATAAGATCGTGGAAATTGTAAAACTCGATCGCCTTTCCCTGGTGAAACGGTATTTCCACAAAATAAGCACAACGTTGGAATCACTGGAACTCACGATATAGAACTAATAGTCTAGACAAAGAGCTCTGTCCGGCGAGGTCTTAAACACAAATACTTTAATTCTCCTACAGCACTATTGAAAAGAGCTTTTCCAAAAAGCAAACATATTTGAGCTCCTCGAAACTTGTGCGATCGAATGAGTGCTAGCACTCTAAGAAAAGAGTTTTGTCCAGCGAAATACAAGTGAGATAAGAAACAAAAACACGTAATCGTGTGAAACATAATTTTATTTTGGAATTTAATACCGCTATAAAATGGTGTTTTTAAAAACCGTTCACGTAAGGCTCTAGTCGACGATTCAAGCTTTCGTTCCTGTCCAGCGAATGAGATTGGTTTATAAACTGTCGCCGTCTAACATATCAGTACACTTCTTGCACTGTGCATGAGGACTTCCGCCTTCTCTGAGAATGTCGTTATTGTGGAATGGCCATAGGCATTAGGGAGTGAATTTATCCCAAATAAACCACTTTCTCAACCGCGCAGGGATGAGAAATTTAGGAGAGCTCAGTTAGATTTGAACCTGCGCATATGTCAAAGTAAGCGTTAGCGGTAATGAACGCGATCATTATCAAAGTGCTACCAGTGCTACCGGCTTTCTTATGTCTCTCCATAGAACTTATATTGGCGGAAATTTCACTCTCCCTTTGAGCCCCGTCAACTCTTTCGACAGCCAATATTGCGATTCTTCCTACCTACTGACCATTTACAAACATATCCTCAAAGTGCGTCATAACATGCCTGACAATGATTTTTGAGCCACGCATGTGGTATGTTACAGGACGACTTATAGAGCCCGATACACGTGTTTCGACCTTGACAGTCTCATCAGTTGGACGCTACCCTTCGTCTTTTGCCAATCATCTTGGCGTTCCCTAGTCCCCCATATCAAGAGTAGGCGACGGGGAACATTTTAGACGATCCATCAAGCGAATTACCACTGAATGGAGAATATTGTTCACTCGATTGCTTTTGATGGTATCATCAATATATCATACCTTTCGTTTCGAGTGTTTTCTTGAAGACCACGCTCAAATTTCAATTTGCTTGGTAATGGGTTTGATATATTTGATGATACCAGCCAAGAACAATCGAGTGAAAGAACACTTTCCATTCAGTGGTACTTTCACAAGACAGATCGTCAAATGTTCGTGTCGCCTACCCCTAGCATGGGGGAGTGGAGCATCCCGAGAGCATTGGCAAAAGACGAAAGGCACAGCCCGATTGAATGAGACTGTCTAGATCGAAACACATGTATCGGGCTCTGTAAATTACTATATAACAGACCATATACGTGGCTCAAGAAAATTATCAGGCATATTGAAATTTGAGCGCGGTTTCAAGAAAACACTCGAAACGAAAGGTTCGCTAAAATAGCGCTTTCAAACCGTAGTTGTTCCAATGCAAATTTACTACCACCGAAGACCCAGCAGCTGTGAGCAGCTACACCGTTAGATCATTCACCACTGACTTTATCTCATCAACATCACTACCTTCATTTTTCAATTCAAAGACTTTGGGACAAGAAATTCTCCATACTCGTGATCTCAGCTTCTCTACCATTGCCACTAGAAAGTTAACCGAAGCCAGAGATGAACTTGTCGCCAGCTAACAGAATCAAGCACTTGAAATCAACTTGACCACCAATTCAGATAACGCCACTACTATTCAGTGAACAGCCATAGTTATATATGCTACGGAACGTGTAGCACAGTGGTTAGAGGAGACCTGTGACATACACATTCTCGATGTTTGGATACCGCTCCCAAGGCTCACTAAGCCTTCCATCCCTCCGTGATCGGCGGATTAGAGTACCAGATTTGTCTGGAAGGATAAACAGCACCGACTCGATGCATCGATATGCCAGAGTGAGCCATTGTAAGGACTAAATAAATACTCAGTCACCTCAAGCTATTCTTGATGAAGTCGCATGCATGGCGCATCTCTCAGGGAGCGATCAACACCAACGGATTTATCGTTCTTATACTTCTGATCAGTACAAGAAAGATGAATGCTTAAGTATGCTCAACATACATTGCAAAACCAACCATCAGAAGCCGATTTCATAGCGCTTGAATGATGTACATTTTCACTGTGCACAAAATCAGTGTACCACAAACACGGATGAACGACCGCATGCTTTGACTCCAATGCACACCGCAGGCAGCAAAACACGTAGCACTGTCAACTCCACGCGGTCAACACGTGGAATTATGGTGTAGAATCAAATTCAGCACCGACAGTGGTTTGGATAGAACTTGAAAGCTTAGCTATTGATAAAATACACCTTTATTGACGATAGAAGCGTCGTTGAAGGTTCCAAGCTTCTTACTCTAAGATTCAAATCTTACCTTCTTTCAAATTAAGCCTTTCGACAGCAGCTCTGTTAAGGAGATCCGTTTTATTAGCGAAGTATTTCGACAATACATAGCCGGTTACGGACTTCACAGGAACAGCATACTGAATAAGATACAATTGTTTCAACTGAATAGTGAAGACTGAGATACCACTTAGCACTTATTCAACACTATCGCCACGGAGTGTAGCAAAAACGAAACATGCGTGTTGGTATTGTTCAGACGGCTTACGATTGGCACGACCCCCAATGAGCACCTCCTGGTACTTATTTGATGTGTTCGAGTCTTTGAGGGACTTCATCGTCATTAATTGATGCTTTTGCTTTTTAACGCTTGTAGAGGATATTTAGTACGGCAGCCCTCAGCCAATCTTCGTGGCCGCGCGAAGCGCTAGCCAACCGAAAACGGCCATCGTGACGAAAGTTCTATAAACTAGGCTTATGTAAAATTCCTCTATCCCTCTTACCAAGCCAAAACATACCACGCACATTTGTCCCAATCGTAAGTGGGTGGTACAGTGATTAGTGAGGCGCTAGGTCAGGAGGCAAAGGAATAACCAAGACGCTGGCCGATTTTCTTTCCTAACGCTCTCTTGTGATCATTCAAACGAACACCTTAGCTCGCCTATCTCCAGGATTGCGATGAGAATCGTCTCGATCACTATGCGACATTGAGAAAAGAGACAAAATCCTCAAGCAGCAGTCAAAAAAGCAAAACGAAGTTTTCGAAGACCCTTGTGGAGAGTCTGCGCAAGGAAACGAATATAGTCCCAGAAGACCTGGCAAATTGTACAACAAGTCTATTTATTTGTTTATTACACAACCCGTTATAAAATTTCACTGTGTACATCCCACTGCTTCTAGCATTCGAGTCGTTTTTCGTCTTCTTTTTCTCCAACGACGCCTCCCTATAATCTCGAGGATAGCCTGGCTGTGGCGTTTCATAAGGCGTTCGCTGTTGACCGTCGGAGAGTATCGGCAGGTAGGAACCAGCTTTGCTTCGCAACGAGCATCACAACCACTCTTCCGCCGCCCTCCGCATATTGAACTATGATGACGATTCATTTGAAATATAACGACTTTCTAGTGGCTCAGTGGATTCGAGGACGCGTAGACGATGTGGTAAAGTTGTATGAAGTGGTTACGTTACTGCTACCTTAGTGTTCGTCTTATGTCATCATGCTATCTCGTTGCTGTAAGTGTCGTTTTGTTGTATTTCGCTTCATTTATTGCGCACGTTGTGCAGTGGTAGGAGGTATTTAGGTGACATGCTAAATCGATGGTTCGATTCCGCACTTAGAGCTCACCAATGCTTCCACACGTCCGAGGTCGGTGAGATGATGGTAACCAGACTGGTCTAATACTTGCCTGGGAAGGATAGCAGCAGTGACTTGATACATCAGTAGGCTACCGTGAGTCCTCGTAAAGGCCACATACGCATTCAGTCATTTCTATCGAAGGTGAGGATTGCAATGGACGCTTGGCGCATCCCTCAGGGGAAATCAATGCAAGCGCTTCATCTTTTCATCGTAATAAGCTAGACGCTGCTTAATTGTTTTAACCTCTTGACTTCCACAGACCCAATTCTGCGTATCTATTTGGCAAGGGTGGACTGTCCGCCCCACCTTCTCTGCCACTCTCACACCCAGCTTGAGAAAGGCTCCACCTCCTCCTCTGCGACTGCAACCATCAGCGTGGGAATCACTGTCTGTCTCATTTCTGTGTCCACCCTTATCATTCAGACACGCAGGTTTGGGTTTTTGGAAGTCAGTGGGTTAAATGTGCATATCTTACCATTACGGTGCTGCTTGATGACTTCTTTCCGATTATTCAATATGCATTTTTCGCTGCATCTGAGAAGGGACTATATATTTACTCATATCACTCTTATTCTACCACATCATTGACCCGTATCACATTTTGTGTGCGTATCACAGTACTCCTAGCATTCGACTCAACTCCTCGTATTCATAGCTTAGTAAAGGATTTCATCCATCTAACAAAATCTCAGAATACTAGTCGAGAACACTCCTCTGCAATCTCGAGGATAGCCAGGCCGGGGCATTAGTTATCAATTGTCCGAAGGTGTTGAAGGAAGTGGAGGGTCGGTCACCGTCTAACCGCGCCGGGCATCACTAGCCATTCAGCTACAAGCCCCCATATAAGGGATTTTGAGACTGATCTCAAAATACCGGCCAAATTAAGAGAGCAGCGTCAGTATGACAAGAATAGTTTCCAAAAATACAACACGATGAAACACATCGACTACTATTTAATTTGTTGATACCCAACGCTTCCTGGACACTAGTCGTACCTTTTCCACTGTTAACAATACATTTTTTACAGAACAACATGCGTAAAGTCCTATCGAAGGCTTATTTCCCCAAGTAGGGAGTATTTTCGAGGTGTCGTAGCCTGAGCTGTATCACCGCGTAACGATCCTTGTCTCCAAGGATTTCTTTTCATAAATTATTCATAACGCAGAACCCGGGATTCACTCGTATCCCTTCTTTCGATCTTTTATCAGGTTTTATAATAAGTTTTGACACAAGAGCAATAATCATCAAAACTGATAATACATGTGGATTACCGATAGCCTTTCAATAGCCCAATCTCGACATTTCTGATGCTAGGATTACCTTTTGAAACGGTCTATGTAGAGCGTTATTAGAGCAAAAAGAAAATCATATTTCACACTCGAGTAATAAGCTCGTCACTTGAACTTATAGTGGGTATATTTGGCAACGTGAACCAAAAAAAATCTTTTGTACCTATAGAACGATAAGACAAATCCTGCTCTACAATTTTTATCCCAAGAATCTTGCAAATATTTCTGGAAAAGGGAAAAATTTTTTAGATAAAGTGACGCTGTGCGCAACGATCTTCAACTACCACCTAAAAGAAGCGCGTCACTCGAAAGCCCGCCGCGCGATTTTTTTTAACCTATTTAGAGATATTTTCCTCCTTTATGGGAATATTTCTCGGTTTTTCATACAGTAATTGTAGGGGAGGCTTTGTTCAATCGCTCTATAGGAAAAGAATTTTCACATTTCCGCTATCAAGCCACTAGAAGTCCAAGCTATGAGCTAACTACTTCGAGTGCGAAACTCGATTTTCCTTGCTCTAACAGCGCTCTTAAGCGCATGTGGCGCAGTGGTTAGAGGTGCTCTGCGTCGCACACGAGGTCAATGGTTCGATCTCGCGCTCACCAAGCCATTCATCCCTCCGGGGTCGGTAAATTGGTGCCAGGCAGGTCTCAGACTTGTCTGGGAGGATAAGCAGCACTGACTCGGTTCAGCGGGAAGCCACCGCGAGTCATTATAAAGGCCAGATGTGCATTCAATCACCTCAAACGAAGTTAAAAATTGAAGTCGAATGCATGGCGCATCCCTCAGGGATTGATCAACGCCGAGAGCTTTATCCTTTATCCTTTTAACAGCGCTCTGTAAAGATCGTTTCAAAACTAGTTTTAGCATCAAAATTGTTGAGATTCGGGCTATCAGATAAGCACCAATAATCCGCGTATTTTCTTGAATTTGGTGTTTATTACTCTAATGTCAAAACTTATGAGAATACCTGATGACATCTATCAAATAGATACATAATTCGCTGAAAAAACTCTGTAATGCATTAAAACTCTTAACGTACTCAATAAAAGTATATTTACAATAGTATCCAAAGCCTCACTTGATTTGCAATGTCATTCAATGCAAGCGTGAAAAACTTCCGCATAAACTTCGCCATACACCTTAATAAACCAATAAAAAAAAACGATGAAACAGGAGAGGACCAAAAGGCCTAAACCAAAAACATGAATCTATTGAATATTACAAGAATTAAACAACAAACAACTGTAGAATTTTCCTCATCTCTTGCTGTAAAAGCGTGAAGAAAATGATTCATTTCACCGGGTTCCTTATGAAAAATATACAGTTTCACAATCAAAGAAACATCGATTATGGCGAGAGGAAAATATCTTATAATTACAGAAGGATAATGGAATGTAAAGAAGACGAGATAACCTCTGCAAACAGTAAATATCACCCGTTAACTTGGACACTTAGGTTAAGCAGCGTATTTCCTTGTGGGCGACGACGACGGCCATGGGAACCTAAATAAGAAAAACGGTTGGAATTTGGCAAAAATTACCAACTTGTCCTAGTTCATCAAAAAACTCTGAATAAAGGCTGAAGCATAAAGAAAGATACATCTAGTAAAAACCGAGTGGTATGCAAAAATTCCAGCCGGGAGGGAGTTGGACCCGCGTACCACTCACCACACGGTATGAGTGAAACGCAGGTTCAACTCCCGTTTGTGTCGATTGTTTTGCAAACCACTAACCATTCTAGGTATGTATTTTTAGAGTTTAAAAAGCAGTAAAATAAGGACTTTACATTGAAAAGGAATTCTACACGATCAAAAGAGAAAAGAACCAGAAGGAGAGGAGACAATCCTCAAACATTCATTGTGGACAAGTGAATATATGTACACGAACGAAAATAGAACACTTTCGTCTTTTATTCGATGAAACAGCCTTTTCAGCTGACACATAATCAAACAGTAAACAATAACAACAAGAGTACTACTATATGATCACAAATTCTCCAAATATCACAAATGAGAACCCAATGAAAAATCAAAAATTAACCTTTTCGCTTTCGGGACCGTGGATCCACCTCCTCTGCATCTCTACACCTAGCGTGGCAACGCATTGAATTTTTTATTATATTATCTCAATTGTATTATTATATTATCTCAATTATCGTTATTATTTACCTACGTTATGTTATATGTAAATACATTATATTGCTGTGGGTAGGAAAATAGGAACACTAGTACATTCAATGCGTTCCTATGCCGAGGGTTAGAGATGCAGAGGAGTTGGAGCAGACTGTCCAGCGTTGCCACGCTGAAGGTCAGAGGTGCATAGGAGGTGGTCCACGGTCCCCGCAAAGGTTCAAGAAGGGAACAAGTATTGGTGGGCAGATCGTAGTGGGTATGACATTATGACATAACTGTACTACTTAGAATAACAGCCTTCGAGAAATACCTCGGCAAATGATATGACTTAGTCGAGAGCAAACCACAACAACCCAAAAATGAAGGGACATAGGCCAACTAGTCTGCGTATTTGTAATAGTCATAAATGAACAGGAAAAGTGTTTGGCTAAGCCAAAATGGCTTTTACATCGCCTAAGCATTTAGGGAAACTTAAGATCATTTAGAAAAGCACTGAAGCGAACTGAATAGAAGAGCTGCCAATTTGAGAAAGTCTAAACAAAGCCTGAACAAATCCTTGACAATCCTAAATTTGGTTGGAACATAACCAAAAAGAATTCACTTAACACTTCCGCGACACATCACCTTTATGGTAGATATTCCGATGTCAAGGGCACTGTGACCCGTATGACTTCTATAGAAATAATTTCTATACAATGGTCTTTTGCTCGCAATTTGCACACAGAAATTTTCCCTATATTTCTTTTATCAGTCAATAGCCTGTAAAAACAGGAATGTTAACCCTTCAAAAACCAAACGATGCGTTCCGTACCGTGCCGCGCGACGCCGCCTGCCTATCAACGCTGGTTCTCAAAGGGATATACTGCGGCGCTAGTGGATACAAGTTCGATTCTAAACCACTAAATATAAATGTAGAAATTCACCTCATTGACTGTTCTTAAACTTCGCTTCAAACATTCAATATGGTCTGTGGGAATATTTAGATCCTTTTCAGGGTTGGTATGTCAGAGACACGTACGTTTCGTCGGTATCGCTCGCTTGATCAGTGGCCCACGCCCCACATTGACAGCGGCTTTATCCAGGAATGAGGAGACGTTATTTATGATATCACGTAATATATTGGTATCGTTAAACGATGATAGCACAATACCGCGTGGGATCACCATAACTAACGTCTCCCCTTCCTTGGTATAAATAGGGTTCAGTGGGGGGCGTGGGCCACCGATGAAACGGGCGATAACGCTAAAATGCAGGTATGGCTCTGACGTATTGACCTAGAATTACGCAAAAGCGCTTTCCAAGCGAGTTCACTGCCCAGAAAATACATTGGTAAGCGATCATTCTGAGCTTCATCTGCTATAAGGAGCCACATTATATATGGGAGGTGCGTGTATAAGAAGACACTGGAGTTGAGACAAATTTACATCTGAATAAGTAAGTAAGTGGTACGCAAATCATTTTCCTGGTGTCTGCTCGAGTCACTCGATGACCAACGGCAGCACAGCAGATACAGGGAAGTCTCCATGGTCCTATAGGGTTTCCACGAAAACAAGGTGTGGTCGCGAAAGTGTTAACTAATGGTCAATAAGTAGTACCGGGTGTTTCGATGTGACTTAAAACAAGCCGGGAATTACTTGTCATTGTCGTCCATCAAATCACATCAACCACGAAATAGGAGCAGAATAGAAAAGAAGACAAAATTCACATTTTAAAGTCGCTATGATAGTAGAACGTCTTCCAGAATTTGGATCGATTTCTTCGATAATTCCAGTAGGCAATTATGATCACAAACCCGATTATCGACAACCAAATAAGATAGGTTTGTGTTCGACCTTTGTAAGTTAGAGATTCTGAAGAACAAAAGAGATTGATAGTATTAATGAATGAAAGCATTTAAAAGAGACTTCTGATCAAATAACTTAGAAACGCACCATAGTCTTCTACGACTTTCCAATGATCGTTCGCATCCAATTCTTTCCGTAACCGATCTTCGCCTTCTTCCAAATTGCCCATCGAAAAATAAGATTTCTTACATAGGAAAAATGGACAACGTTCATATTATTCTTTTTTTTTTTGCAATTTCATTAAGATATGAAGTCATTTGATGTCTCCAATGATGTGATAGTTTACTGTCACTAGTAATTTATATACATCAATTTGACTGACATGCAAATCTTTGAGCTTCAGTTTGGAGATTGAACCCACGTCTCACCCTTTCCTGAGGCTCACGGTGACTTGAAGTACCTTTAATTTTGTTTTAGAGGAGATTTTCAGTTATCCTTTCGCCCCTACCCTATCCTATAGCATCTTAACATGAAGCACTAAATGTACCTGATTAGTATGGATAGCGAATTTCGGATTCAAAACGTCGGGAATCACTGACCCGAAGCTTTCCGCCTTGATATTCGTCCATTCTATATTCTGGAGCAGCCTTACAAACATCAAAAGTGTAATTTAAACATAGAGAGGTCACTTACGTCGTCATTCACTCACTAGTCAATCGACTTTCTCCAGTATAATCCTCATAGCGGGACACATTTTCGATGCATTGAGAATAAGACTTTCGCATCTTCCTCAGACCTCTACTAGTCATTGATAGCTCAAAGTTCGTCGATTTCAATAATGCGCTTTTTTCCGAAAATACCTTCTTACTGAGTCGAAACAGCTGAAATGAAATTGAGTTTCCCACATAGCGAGCAGTTCTTGTCGGCTGGACGTCATGAATCGCTTTGTGAATGGAATTTCGCAACAAACGGCACCGAAGCGTCCAAGGTTTGTTGATGTTCTTCCAATATTCTCTTAGGCAGAGGTACTAGGTTTGGTTTTTGAAAAAGGCTTCTTGGAGAAGTATATTCATATTTTCCTCTTAGGCCAGACATCTTCATGGGGCACTGGATGAGCGAATGAAAAATGGCGTTTTCTATTCGCTGTTTAGATTTGTATGTAGTAGTGGTTTATTTGCCAATCTGAAATGAAAATAGAAGCCTAAGCCCACTAACGATAGAACAAAGCTTCTTCCATAATTCCAATACGGAAAACCTAAAAATTTCTACAAAACGGAGGGAAAATTTCCAGATAAATGACGAAAAAACGGGCGACTATGCAAGATGGATGTGAAACAGAATTTCCTTCTCCGCTGCTACACCACAATGAAAAGGCTTCTTCGACAAACAAGCACAGTGCTGAGACCGTCGAAATTTGAGCTATCGAATGACAACTAGAAGTCTGAAGAAAAACCAAAATAGCCTTGTCCACATAGGGATATGAAACGCGTTCCGATTACACAAATGGCACCTTTTTTCCTTCACCACGTACCAAACTGCTATGATGACTAAAAAACTGAATGAGCTAGATAATTACCAGGACTGAATCTTGTCGGATATTCCCATAGTATTTCAATAAGAAGGACAGGATTTGATCCTCATCAAATCCACCATTGGCGTCGTAGCATTGCGCACACAGAACCTTACAATAGAAGTTCTCAAAACCATTATCCACATTGGACCGATAGAAAGACATGAAACTGATTAGAAAAAGTGAGACGAAGATCAAAGAACGAGATTACACTTACAGATGGAGGAAACTGTCGCTTTGGGAATGCTGGATCATCACTGTGAGCGCCAGACAGGCGTTTATTTACAAAGTTATGAACCCTCCAAAACCACATCACCATTTCTTCTGGAATATTTCACTTTGAGAGAGACAAAGTGAGACAAAACATTACCGATGACTCGAGATTATCGCATACCTCGAGTAGAAACCTGAGTCAGTTTGTGTGTTTCAGCTTCCTTATCGAAATTTTTAGCACATACGGCACAACTTAAGAATTTTGAGATGAACTGGTGAAAAGGCTCCATGACTTCATTGACCGGATTGAAGCTTGGATCTGAACATCTAACCTGAATGTCTGAATAAGATATTGAAAAGAGAACAAAAAGAATAAGGAAAATTCTACGATATGAATGAAATGAAATGATAACACCACAAGAACCCACTATTCGCCTCAATTTTATAAGCTTCAACGGATATGACATGGGCTAGCGTCCACAACCCACACGTGTAGCCTCGGAGGTTCGGTTTTGAGCCACCACAAGCTAACCACCGTATGTTTTTGGGCAGCGGATTTCCAAGAGCAACCTAAAAACTTCAATTCAACGTATTTTTGAATAAAAGTTAATTTGTGTAGCGCGTATTGTCCAGATGAGAACGAGTAGACGCTGTCAAACATCGTAAGGAATTCCTTATCCTTGCTCTTACTTGCTTCTATCAATTCACATGGCCCGTATCAGTTTTCTTTTTTACTGTGCTCAGATCCCAGTACTTCTACCATTCGATTTGTCGCCTCGCTTGCTTGCAGATTTCATCTTCAACATGAACGCTGTAGATGCTGATCGAGCACGTCTTCTTACAGTCTCCAGAATAGCCAGGCTGGGCGTTCCGTAGGGCTACGCTATTGATTGTCGGAAGTGGTTGACGGGATGTGGATTACCCCGTGTTAATCCGTGCCCGCCATCATTAACCACTCAGTCATCGGTCCTCGTCCATGTTCATTACATTACAGTTAGCTTGGAAAGAAAGTTTCCATCGTTTGATGAAACCTTCAGAATTTATGCATATATTCAGACAACAAACAACAACAACTATTCCTCAAAATACAAGCCATCATTATCCATCACTTGTTGCCATCGTTCCGCCAGGTTTCGGATCTGATTCGAAGCACCAATCCTTCGGCTTTGAATCAGAAGACCGCTTGACATGCCTCGTACTTCATCGAGATTCAATCGCGACGACTTCAAGAAGTGCTGCATCATAGGAAAGGCCCTAATCAGATGGAGCAGCGTCCGAACTACAGGGCGGATGCGGTAGAATCTCAACTCCGTTCAATTCCTCAAACTTTGCCTTAGTCTTTTTGGCTGTGTGCGGTTTCGCGTTGTCTTGCTGAAACAAAGCGCCCTTTCGACGAACAACTTCTGGGCACTTCTCGGCCAACTTGTCGTAAACTCGGTCCAGCTGCTCGCAGTAAAGATCGGCGTTGATGGATTTGCTATTCGGAACAAGAACAGTCGCCTCAACCTCTCTTGATTCGGAGAGCAGCATCAGCAGCATTTGAACCAAATTTGCACTCGTAAAGCATCAACAAACTTTTTTGTTCCATGACAATTCCATTCTGCAGCAGATATAGACAGATTATATATCAAATAGATGCGCAAGAAGTCGACCTTTCAATCATATGAAACTCACACACGATTCATGCGAAAAAAAACGACATTTCCAATCGAAGCGATGGAATTTCTTTCCAACCTATAATCTTTTATTTGCTTATATATCTTTCTAAATCCATTATATTCAGACACGATGGAATTGAAGACGTGAAATGTTCTTGAAGACGAATTATCATGAAACCACAAAAACAGACTGCATTTCGTATTTGGGACCGAAAATAACTTATATTATCATCATCATCAGCTAAGACGTATCCATAGAGATTCCTAAAAAGTGCCTATCTACTAAACAGTCCCATCGATGATGAAGAAATCGCTCAAAGAAGTCTCGCAGAACAATGAAGAAAATAGCTGTTCTCGCACTAAGCTCAATGTATCATCTGATCGGCGAGCTATCGACTGAATACGTGAATTATAGGAAAGTCCGTGTGAGAAAGAATAAACAGTCCTGAGAAAAAACGCATTGATATCAATGCATCCAACAGGAAATATGTTTACCCGTTTCGGGATCCAGTCTTTATCGCTGATGAAAGCTTTTCCTCTAGACCTCTGAATGATTCGATAGCTTGGATCTAGGCAATTTCTATACTTTGCTTGGTTCTCAAAAAGTACATTCAGAGCGCTCAAGCAGCGAAAATAAACTTGCTTCACACGGGTCTGAATTGTTCGCTCGGCTAGGATCTGTGCACGGCTTTTCACAAAAAAAGCGGCCATATGAGAGCATAAATTTTGACGATTCTGAAACTTAATTTCGGTTTTGAGAAGCTCTTCATAGGGTGCTATGGAGAACGTGAACGAATTACGTTTCACTTTCACTTTTCTCCGCAAAGAAAAGTTATAAATATATATGCACCAGAAGTTACAAACGCATAGAGGAACTCGTGTTGTAATAGAATATCAAAGCAGAACTGAAATTGTTCCAAAACAAAGAAAAACATCCAGACAAGTAACGAAAATCGTACTCTCTTGAATCGTGCTTCGAGCAGTGATTTCAACTGCTGCCCGGAAACGGTGCGCATATTGAAATTTATGCTATCAAATATTCTTGCATTAAAATCTTGCGAAAAACCAAGCGCAGACCCTAGTCGGGCAAAAATTACGCATCAATTGCGGAGCGCTATTTCCTCTTTGCCGTCTCTACAGCACAATCGAAAGATCTTATCAAAACGAAGCTCAAAACCTAGAGTCGCAATTTTTAGTTACCGAACGACCACTTAAAGTCTAATGAAAATCCGCGCCCGAATAGAGAACATAAGGACGCTAATGTACCATTTTCGGTACACTTGGTCCACAAAAGTTCGTATAACGATCACAGAGGAAAACACAAAAGACTTACTTGAATCTCATCCAGCTTGCTAATCCAATCGTTCACTCCTAGCTTCTCGTCAACTTGTTGAAGCCATTCATTAATTCTGTAGAGAAGTCTTCTCATTGGGGTAGTACCAGGTGAATACTAAAAACATATGATCAGAATTGAAAACCATCAATAACGATAAGTATTGGAACTAACTTTCGAAAGCGTTCTCATCCAATGTTTCAAAGCCACCAAAACCTCTCCATCAATAATTTCACGACGTGCAAATTCCTAAACACCATAGACCAGGATACAAAATATAATTCAACATTAGAAATTTAGATTCTGAGAGCATCGAGTGGTACGCAAAAACATTCGACCCCAATTAGGAGCTGAACCCGAGCTTCGTTTATCCCGGAGAGGCGTGCTACCACAACATCACCGAGGCCACTGCTTTGCGACCAGTCTCTTTTCGATACCATCCTATCATTGTTGGAGTTGGTTGCTGGCAACTGCAATAGGATATATCGAAGAAGGACTGGTAGCAAAGCGGTGCCTCAGTGGTGCAGTGGTAGCACGCATCCTTAAATCGGGTGAAGCGAGTTCAACTCCTGCCTGGAAGTCTAATGTTTTGCAGTTCACAGTACTCTAGGATTTATACATAACGTCATATCACTTCTAAAATATAATAAGATACCACTATGTGGAGTGCTGTGCAAAAACGCTTGCGTCAGCCGGGATCCGAACCCAGATCTCACTCTTTCCGGGAGCGTATGCTAACCATTGCACTACCGACGCTCGTTTTGCACGGCACTCTTAATAACGCTAATAACGCGTTGTCTGTCAACAGCCACCGCCGACGGTCTAGCGGGGCAGCCGCCATCGGCATTGAACCCATTTGTGTTGACAGACATTGTATATCGATAATCAGTCTAAATTCTTTTTTATTTTGACTGCCACTTGCAGTGGTATGATGTTATAGTATACCCAATATGTGGAGTACTGTGCAAAAACGTTTGCGTCAGCGGGATTCGAACCCAGAGCTCACTCTTTCCGGGAGCGTATGCTAACCATTGCACTACCGACGCTCGTTTTGCACAGCACTTTCATATAATAAGATAAATAAATCAAATAGAAAATTTGATGTCTAAATACCTTGTACAGCATGTAACTGAGAGTGCTCTTCAAATCAACAAGCTGGACTTGATATTGGCTTAAGTTTACAGGCACGGACGCTGGACGCTTCTGGGTTGACGAAATTAGTCTGAAGTATGCCAAGTAATAGAAAAGACAGAATAACTAGAGAGACGAATCACCAACCATTTCTGGTTTAGCAATGATCCCACCAGTATCAGTGACCATGCCGTCGATCTTTCTTTTAATGTCCCTCCAGCCTTTTCCTACTCTGAAAGAATTGTCTCATCACAAGCTCGTAATGCATAAAGGATAAAGGATAAAGGAGGTGATTGAATGCATATCTGGCCTTTACAATGACTCGCGGAGGCCTCCCGCTGAACCGAGTCAGTGCTGCTTATCCTCCCAAACAAGTCTGAGACCTGTCCGGTACCAATTTACCGACCCCGGAGGGATGGATGGCTTGGTGAGCCATGAGCGCGAGATCGAACCATTGACCTCGTGTGCGACGCAGGGCACCTTTAACCACTGCGCCACATGCGCTCCGTAATGCATACTCTTTAGTATATTTCCCTTTCATCGTTTTCCATGTTGCTCTCCACTCTAGATCATACCCGATTGTGAAAGCAAATTAAAAAAAAAACATCCAAAGCCCCGTAACTTATTTGTAATAAACGAAAACTCGATCATACGACGGTAGATCACGAACGCGTGAAATAATGAAATCTTGATAAAGGAAACTAACAGCTCAGTTCGATTTTAGCACGCCGCTATCCGCCCTGATTTAGATAGACATTCTACAACGTACACTAGATATTATCATTTGTACTTGAAATTAAGACAAAGACGTACCGCAAAAAGTGATAGCAAAGGAGGAGCCCAGGTCGTGCAGTGGTTTGGCACGCGCCACCGGAAAGGGTGAAACGGGGGTTCAACTTTGCCTCGACGCTCGTTCTTTTTTTGCGAACGAGTTTTGCATATACTCGACATTCTTGTATTTATGGTTACAACAAACCTATCCGCTTAGTAAGTCTTCAATTGACTGCTTTTCTAAGCACATACGGTCCCGTACTCAAACCGAGCGAGGTAGCGCAGTGGCTTGTGCTGCAGAACATTAGCGAATAAGTGATGTGCTGGTTCGATCACATGCCTCACCACTATCTTTTCAGAAATCAACGAATGCCTCAGTTTATGCCTTTGCTCGGCTATCTCCAAGATTGCAAAGAGTATCATCTGGACGAATATCCTACGACAATCATAAAGAAACAAAATCCTCAAGCAGCAGCCGAAGCAGCAGGTAAGATATTTCGTTGAAGGATGAATGTTCAAGAAACGATTAGAATGAAAGATGTGCTGCTATGTGCACCGTAAACAATGGCAACAGATCAATTGTGAATAAATCCCAGTTTTTATTGACCTGTTAAACCTTTTAAAAGTCGTTCCCTTAGTGCTTTTAAAGACTATGAAAACTGAAGGCTAGCTCTCAGCAAAGCAATCAATGTGTTCGTTTAGTAATCCTTTCTGTACCAGCTGAGCAACATTACTATCCCCTATAGTGTGACGATGAACAACTGGGACAAATACCTCCGCCATTCAATATCTATACATCAATATAGATAGTCAGTCGACGATAGAAGAGCCTCTTCTGGTGCAGAGAACTATGACACCAAAAAACCATCTATAGAAGATGGATCCACTGGCTGATTGAGAATTTCTGACAGGAGGATAACCCCCTTGTTAGCACTACGCGATTTTCCACAGTAACAGGCTGTGCAATGGTATAAAGCCATATTTTATTTTATTTATATTTCAGCAGCGGCTTGGTGCCGGAATCCAGTAATTACCATGTGTATGTCAAGGTCAAAGAGTCCAGGATTTCTGATAAACTCATAGTGACATTAATATGGGCAAAACGACAGGACTAGGGAGCACGTGAAGCACGCTTAGATGCAAAATCGGTGCAGATCTAGGAATGTCCTCAGATTTTCCTTTTCTCCTGTCTCTCCTTGCTTCCCTTTTTTCTCTCTTTGTTTCTACGTCCTGTCAAAAGAAAAATCGTCTGCAGTGGTAGGCTAGCCACAGACAGCATCACCCCTCCCACTTCTATTGTGATTATACTGGAATTTAGGTGTTCCGAAAAGAAAACCGATTGCATAAAAGCAGTCCGGTCAAGTCCGCCTTATTTCATGGCCCGATCACTGGTCAGCGACACAATAAGAAAGACTGGCGACGTGTCATTGTTCCAGTTCATCAAGATTACACCTCGACATTAGTTCTAGTACAAATGAACTTTTGAAGACTCGTTTTTCGTTGATTTTGACCTCATTATTTCGCCGAATATAAGCTCGAAATAATAGTAATAATGTGGCGGAGCATCTCCTCCCTAGCAGTACGGATTTCATAATTCCTATTCCGTCGTCAGTGGTTGATTAGGATGCATAAACACGAATATATCAGAATGAGATAACCGAATCGAAGGATAAAGCAGGAAGCTCTTGGAGTTGATCAGTCCCTGAGAAATGGGCCGGACCGCGCCTTCGACTCTATTCGTAGTACCCAAGAGATGATATGATATATATTTGGCCTCTACAATGATTCGCGGTGGCCTGCTGATGTATCAGGTCAGTGCTACTACCCTTCTAGACAAGTCTGGTACCAATTCGCCGACCCCGGAGAAATGAAGACTTAGTGAACCTCGGGTGCGGGATTGAACTATCGACCACTTTCAAGGCACCTCTAACCAGTGCACCACTTGATCCCATAGTCAATTGTGAAAAGAAGAAGTGCATACGGCCTGATATTTCAACCAGTTGACTTCCGCGGACCCACATTGGGCGTGTCCGTCAGCTTGGGAACAACTCCACCTCCCCTGCCCGTTAGTCGCCGACTACAGTACTACTTCTCGTGCATCACCCGCAGCTAAGTTTGTACGGTCGTGCACGAACGTAGTTGTAGTCGGTGACTAATCGGGCAGAGGAGGTGGATTCGTCCTCACACTGGGTGTGTCCGCCAGCGTGGGTCCGCGGTAATCAACTGATTGACCACAGATATTTCCATACTTCCTAGTCGCTGCTTGAAAGTTATGCGAAATATACCATACCTTTCGCGAGTATTTTACCTATATAGTCCGATACACGTGTTTCGACCTTAACAGCCCTTGTCATTCGAACAACGCCCTCCGTCTGTAGCCAATCCTCTCGACAACACTGCCTGATTCACAATATCTTTCACTTAATGGCACGTGTAAGTAGTACGTCTGCGTCTTCTCTGCATAGGGGTTGGGTTCCCCAGAAAGGACTGGCTAAAGACGAAGGGCATTGCCCGACTAGCAAAACTGTCATGGCCGAAACACGTGTATCGGGCTGTGTAAGTTTACGCATAACAGACCACATGCGTGGCTTAAAAAATAATTGTCAGGCGTTTATGCGAAATGATGACTTTTGGCTTAATCAAAAACACTGCGTTAATTTATGGGACTCCAAGTTCGAATACCCGAGAGATCACTTTTTGAGTTCGTCTTGGAGATTTCCAACTTAGGAATGTATTTAAGTAAAGCAGGAACGCAGTCATGTGCACACTGCCAAGCACACTTCTCATATCCGAAACTAGAAAGAAGATATGTGTACTGACAACAAAATCAAAACTGAATAGACTCTGGCGTATACACCTGAGGATATTTATAGACATTCTGAATAGATAGAAAGAGAAACTCAACAATTATCGGAATAAAAAACGTACGGGCTGATCCAAGCTGGAGCCGTTTTCGCCTCGTTTGAAGAGAAGTAATCGATTCTTAGGTTCTAGCCCTTGCAAATGTTTGCATAACCTCTGGATGTTGAGGACGTGCCAAAACTATCCGTATTTTTGGATAATTAAGGAAGTAAATGATTAGCTGAAAATAAAACAGATTAGAGGATTATTATTTTGTATGATACTCATTGAAAAACGAATAAAAAAAAAACAAATTCTTGAAGATTCTATATATCCGATGGGTGCCCAACTAGGCTTGATGCCGATATGCGCTCAGCAGACCAAACGCTTTAACAGATGGTTGCTGACAACTTCGATGCATTCGATCGGAGAAGAAGTGGTAGCAGAGCAATGCCTTCCCTGATGAGATGACAGCAAATTTCCCGCTATGAATCGCCGATCGAACTCTAGCATATGCCGAAAGTTCTGCATAATTGCTCAACTTTCTGGATATATGATGTAATCATCTTTACCTTATTTTGATATTCTGCCTAGTGTATATTAAGGTGAACGGAATGCATTCACGAAGTCTTAGCGGACCCTCACGTAAAGCATGAGCTGATGCGAGGTTGTTAACCCTTTTAGGATAGTGGAATCACGGCTTCTGCATCTCTGATTGGCAAGTCTAAACGGTCTGCTCCACTCCTTTGCATTTCTAACCCCACTCGTACTGCGTCTAACAATGACACGCTGAAAGTTACAGATGCAGAGTAGTTGAAGCATTTCAGGGTTGCCAGTTAGAGATGCAGAGGCCATGGATCCACGGTCCCGAAAAAGTTCGTAGGGGAATTTGCTGAATGCCACTCAGTACAATAAGCTAATGGCTGCCACTGCGACGATATCGACTTCTTCTGAGGCTGAAAAGCTCAAACAGATTCGCAATCTTCTCGTCAAATAACCGAAAAGTTTTTGACTGGATAGACCGTGTACTTTCTTAACAATATTCGTAGTAAAGTTCTTTTCTGTCATCCGTGCCCTGTTTCGAGCCCTCCAGAAAACGCGTTTTTAGACTTTCTTGAAGTCTTAGTAATCGTTTGATAGCTTAAATCAAGAGTTTAATGGTGTATATTATTTTCAAAATGGCTCCATTAACATGCTGAAAACAAAAATAAAATCTTGTTTCCCATTCAAACACTTCTCGCTGAACAAAGCGACTTCTTTCGACTTTTAAAAATGATCGATAGATTACATTTCAGGGATTCCAATGATGTATTTGATTCTCAAAAGAACTTCTTACTGCCCAAAAGAAAACGGGCTTTCACAAATTTAGATAAATTTCGTCATCCACACCTTTTTTCGATGCCTTGAGGAAAACGCACCTCTTGCTTTTTCCTCAAGTTTTAACAATTATCTAATAGCGCGAATCTCAAAGGTTTTAAGTGATGTACTTTGTTCTCAATATAGTTTTATTATTGCGCTGCAAAAATACTATTATAGCAAAAATAAATAAAATTGTTTCTCATTAAAATATTCTCGCTGAACAAAGCTTTCCTCAGACATTTAGCAGTCATTTGATAACTTAAATTTCGTAGATTTCGATAATGTTCTTAGGTATTAAACAGAACTCCTTAATACGCTGCAGCATTCAAAAGAAAGTCATGTCTCACGCAACGCGACATTGCCCAAACACCCGGTATGTAGATAGGATTTTGCAACAATGTCACTAAAGCCATCGCGCCTTTCCAGTGTCAATTTTCGAAACCCAATCTTCTTTTAATTTTTACAGCGCACTAAGAAGTCCGCTTCAAGAACCATATACATCATTGGGATCCTTGAGATTCGATCTATCGATTAATCGCCAAAAGTCTGAAGAGATAGCTTCATTCAGCGAGAAATATTTAGATGAAAACATAACTTTATGTTTCCTGTTTCAGTATAATAATAGAGCTACTTTGAATATAAAATACACCATTCAAATTCTTTTGATTCGAACTATTGAATGACTACTCACACTTAGAAAACAACCAAAAAATACGTTTTTTCCAAGGAGTAGAAACAGGGCACGGATAACGGAAAAGCTGCCGTAATAAATATACACTGAAGACCTTCAGAAAGTATTTGACTAAATAGATTGCGAATCAGTTTTGACCTTGCCAGACTCTGAAGAAGGACCAAAATTTGAGCATATTTCATTCTTCTTATTCTATTCGATAAATTCTACTGAACAATCTCGCATCAGCTCATCAGAAAGAAAACTAAATCATTCAATCGATGCTGACGTTAACAGATAGCCGGTCCTGAAAAAGTATGAGCTAACTACCGAGGCCAATCTCGAATCTTCTCGCCCATATTTTCGTCGTTGATTCCATCTTTCTAACTCTACTGACGTCCAGGACGCTATAATGGCATATCAGCAAACACACCTATGCACATTGATGCGACGATTTCTATTTGTACACACAGAGATATGAGTCAATTCGGGCACGAGGGACTGGGCGGCCATGTCTAGATATGCCGACCGATGCCAAAACAAGCCTTTCGTCACTTTCGACTCACTGAGCTTCAGAGAAAGTCCTCTCACATGGAGAACCATTACGAGGCTTATCTGCTCGTGATTCTCCACGTATACGAAAAAAGACATCTCCTAGTGTGAGTTCAGTTTACTCTTATATAGCTTCTAGACTTATCAGATATTAACTGCTGAATGATCGAACAATTTGAGCGCAGACAATAGTAGTTTCTATTCGTGCTTTATTGGTACCAGACAGGTCTCAGACTTGTCTGGGAGGATAAGCAGCACTGACTCGGTTCAGCGGGAGGCCTCCGCGAGTCATTGTAAAGGCCAGATATGCATTCAATCACCTCAAACGAAGTTAAAAATTGAAGTCGAATGCATGGCGCATCCCTCAGGGATTGATCAACGCCGAGAGCTTTTTTTTTATTAGTGCTTTACACCAAAGACGTCTTAAGAGATGAGATGTTTAGCTAACGGACACAATGACCATGACATTTCTTATATATTGCATATCATTTTCCCCGCTCCTACCGAAAGATAGTGAGACCCAGAAAGAAAAAACTGGAAAATTAGTTGGGTTTCCTCTTTTTTTCGAAGAATTTTCGGTTTTCTTATACCACCTTGACACATCACTGTTTCCTCTACACGTTCAGATGCTTCTGGGGCATATATAGCTATTATGTGCAAGTAAATAGTGGTAATTAGAATACAATGAACATTTCTCAAAAATGCTACTGCGCACGGCGACCTCGGTTCATTGATAATCTCTTATGAATTCTTCAAACTTTGGCAAAGTTCTTGACTTGAGACCTGTATAGAATTATGAAACAGTCTTTGTTCTATCGTTTTTGGATATCAGCTTTCAATTTTCTGGTACTTTCCCGTTTGGTAGCGCACGATTGTAAGTCGATCCCTTTCGTTGGATCAAAGTTCTCCATAAGGGTGTTAATAATCATCCGCAAGCTTAAATCTCTGGCTAGCGCGGTTACGTGCTCTTTCTTCAGAAAGACCCATTTTCAACGCTTCGGCGGAAAGAAAACATTTGCGTTTCACATCGCGCATACTTCTCGCAGTACCGAGCTCTCTTTCTTTAACTATTTGTAATAATTCGATAGCGTCGGATTTAACGATTCTAACACTGTGCTTATTTTTGGAAAGACCGTTTTTCTGCAGTGCATCAAGGAAAATAAGATTGATTCACATACGCCAGCATGTGTTTTTTTAACTAATGTATGGGGTCGGCGGCGGGAGGGGCGAAGGAGGAAGGGGATCGAGGGCGGTTTACGGCTCGATTTCCGCTTCGGCAGGTCACAAGGAAATGTGAATTTTGTTGTTCAATTAGAAATTGTTTCTCTGCGTCGAAAGAAACTCCCGAGAAAACGTATGACTTTGATACTTAAAGATTTTCTCTACATGTTCATGTGCTTTTCGCGCTTCCAGCGAAGTAATAGTTGAATTGCGCGGACGATGTAAAACAAACTTTTACTTTGAATCTTACAGCGTAAAACTAGCCAAGTACCGCGCTAGCCAGAGATTTCAGCTTTCGATTGATAACTAACAATCTTATGGAAAGTTCTTGTCTAGTCAAATGGATCGACTTACAATTCTGTGCTTCCGAACGGAATGGAAAAATTTTATTTTATTACCAATAAATCTACCGTGATGTTCAAGCAACGGGCGCACTACTTTGAAGTTTCATCAAAATCCTCTTTTTACTTTTGCAAAGCTCTGCATACTATAGCCCGCAGAAAATCAGAATGTTAGCGCTACGAGATGAAAAATTTTTCCGCACTTTGTTCAATAATAATGTGTAAGTGTGGTCATTTCCATGTCAATTATTGAAGTTCATTATGAATAGAGCAATGTTCATTGAAATTGGATTCAATGAGACTATGTACAACTGAATTCAATCCCATTGGGAAACGTGTGTGCTATGTATCAGGTCGCTCCATAAGTTTTGGCACTAGAACAATAAACGTCAAATTTGAAAATCAGATTTGATTGAAATTGCATGACTTTAATATCATTCATTTGCGTGTTTTCTTGTGATCATCTTGGTATACAACTTACCTATGCTTACTTTAAGATGGAGCTGTCTTGGAAACAAATTCGCTTACTCCCCTTTCACGGATGGCGCGTAGGGGAAAATGATAGCGAAGCGGCGCGCAAGATTAAGGGAGCTTGGAGCGGAGATACGTTGCAGAAAGGATCGCTAGGATGTGGTTTGCGAAGTTCAAAGCTATAGAGAACAGTGTGGAGGATCAGCGCGCTCTTGGGTCGTCCACAGGAAGCTCCATTAACTTTGTCGCCGCTTCACTAACATTTTCCCTTACTGCGCCATTCGTGCACGAGTAGCAAACGAATTAGTTCCAAAGACAGCTCCATCTTGAAGCAAGTATGGGCAAGTTGTATACTAAAATGTTTGGAAGACAATGCGCAATTATAATACACCAAAACCAAGAATTTTGAATTACATGTGGATAATGAATTCGGTTTTTTTTTACTGCTCTGGTGCCAAAACTTATGGAACCACATAATTTCGCGCACGCGTACTTGGAAGCCTTTTTTGCTGGACAGAGCCTTTTCACAATACTTTTAGGAGCAAAGCTGCAAGAAGGCAAATCCAACACTGCTGTACTGGTTTTTGGAAATGCGTTTCTATTGCACTGTAGCAATCGAGAGAGAATTACGTTTCACTTTCGGCACACATTATTGGCACGGCAGGTGTCTGCGCTTGGCTCTTCATACTAGACTTTTAGCAATCATTCAATGACTTATCTCGATAATTTCAAAAGAAGGTTTAGTTCTTGAAAGTTTTTAAAGAACGCTGTGAGAGTAAAAAGAAGATTGTGTTTCACACTCGATTTTTCTACGCTCATTAAGAGTTTCTAAACGCAGCAAAAACATGGCAAAGTATACAGAAATTCATAGAATACCAAAGCCACTAAAAAAAACTTGGAGATTTCCTCAGAACGGAAAAAAAAACTTGGCCAAATAACGAAAATCGCGCGGGTGCACAGGTCAATTGCGGTCCCCAAAGGGGTTAGGTAGAATTATGCTTGATCTCTTATTCGATAAACTTGATACATAGGGTTCCGTTCACAAATGTATCAGTCAATATGCTTTGAACGGAATAAGGAAAAGCCAAATATATCCGTAGGAGATTGAATTAATGTCAGGCCTTAATGAAAATGAGGTGAAAAGTCATCATCAGACAGCTCTTTTCGTACTTAATTTCTAAAATTCTATGCAGTCCTACAATGAGTGGCGTTCGCCTCAACACCGATATACTTATTCTCACAAATGACTAGAGCATTACTTTTCAGGTGAACAAATCCACCAAACAGGTGAAAATGATTCTTAAAATAAGTCATTTATAACAAAAACTCACTGTCCATGCCATGGTTGATGGCTCTTCTTGAACTACAACACCGACGAAGTCCACTGAACCAGCAGATTCCCATATGTTCTTAAAGTTGTCAGAGCTGTAAATTGCACAATAATAGTCATAAATGCTTCAATAATATACAAATAAGACTAAAAAGAAAGCTACTATTTGGGAATTTGCACCTGTCAATTGGGTGAAACAACTTTCGCAAGGGATGTTGTTGCTTTTCGAAATCCGCTTGAATATATGAAGCTACGTCCAGTACCATTTGATCTAGTTCGGATTTTTGTCCTTCGATACAGTATTCCATCATTTTTATTTGATGCACGACGTTTGAAAAACTACAACTAGAGACAACATTAATTTGAACATAGAATCCTCAGAATTGAACTGTTAAAATCGTAGTTAACCCTTTCCGGCCCTAAGGGTCGTCTTCGACCCTTAACTTTTTGACGGCCTTCGCTGCTAGATAAAGTCTATTTAACTGAAATCTTAGTAGTCATTCGAAAGTCTAAATCTCAATGATCTGAAGGCCGTGCATGGTTTCTGAAAAGGCCTTCTAAGTGCGCTGTAGTATTGAAGATAAAACTACATTTCACACTCGAAGCGCTATGTTTGCAGGGCTAGGGTCCGTGAATGGCTCTTAATTAGACTATACTGATACTCATTCAATAGTACAAATCTCAGTAGTTCTGAAGAATTCATATAGCTTTCCAGAGGGTCTTCATAGTGCGGTGTTGAAGAAAAGAGATTACATTCCATGCTTTTTTTTTCGCTGATTGATCAAAAAGTATTTGAGCGTGAAGAGAAAAATGTCCTCCACCAAAGTACTAAAGAAAAACCTAGATTTTTTTCTAGAACAAAAGAAAAAAAAACCCTTATTGAATAAAGAGGATCGCGCGCCGCTTGCGAAAATCGATCAAGAGCCATTCGGAAAGGGTTAATTCTAGAAAAATCTTCGATAGAAAGAACGAGGTAAATGGATGAAGTGAAGAAAACGAATCAGTAAAACTCACTTTAATAGTAGGGAAATGATCTACAGAATGTTCGCGACACACTTGTAAATTGAAATCTTCCGCACAATCAATGACACTGACTTGCACAAAGTTCCTCCATGGGGCTAGATCTCTCAAAGGGAAACAGTTCAGACGCTTTGAATCACAGCAGCTTGTAGATGACTTTGTTCTCTCCCTTATTTATCATCTATTCAATTACTTTAACATTCCGTGGTTGTTCGGGTGAAACCGTACGGGTTTCTTGTCTTATGGGCTTATACCACCGGCCCTTCTCAAGACAGGAAAGAGCTCCAGAATATATTCTTCAGGAAAAAAGGCGAAATCTCTTTTCAAAAAAGTTCAAACTCCGAATAGTAACTTGTAGACAACCTTGTTCAAATGGGGTTCTCTTCTATTTACTCACGTTCGTACTTCTCTCTCTCTCTCTCTCTTCTCTTTCTCTTTCTCTGTCTCTTTCTCTCTCCTCTCTCTCTCTCCCTCCCTACCTTCCCTTCTTTGCATAGAAAGGTGATCTAGAACATATTCTTTATGTGATCACTCATCGAATGAAAGACATTCCTCTGGAACCTAGAAAAAATTTGGATTGCCCACCATGTGGTGTTCCCAAAATGTCAAGGACAAAGGTGTTCCAGATGTCACTACAGATAGTGTGTGTCCTTCACACATGAAAACTTAAGAAAGAGAACATTGCGATGGGTGCCTCCTTTCAAGATGATGCAACTACTAAGTGAAGAAAAATGGGCTTTCCAAGCAAGAAATGCCGTATTTTTCTCCAGATTTGGTAAGGTTATTGGGGGAAAATCCCTTTCTTATACGAAGCTCTAACATCCAGAATGCCGTAGTTTGCAGTTCTGTGATGTCAAAAAATACTGACAGGGTTACCATATCCTCATTATGTCACGAATGTGAAACCTGCCAGTTAGTATTCCGCTAACCGAGACGTATTTTTACACCCTTCAAGAAGAAGTCTTTTTTTGCTTTTCCTCGGACTTTTAACGATCATTAGATAGCTTGAACCTCGGCGATTCCGAAACTTTGCTTGTTTTCTTAATCCTTTGACTTCCGAGGACCCAAACCCACTACGACACACAACATCACATCTAAAATGCTAGCTTCTACATCGTTCTTGATAGTGTCGTCAAGTTCATCACTAGCGCGAACTCCTCGTGTCTGATTGTGGTGTTGAACAATCGGGCCAAGAGGCCTCTAGAACTACTAGGAACAACACCACAAGCAAACACCACGAATTCGCGCTAAAGATAGATAAACAAGACGACTCTACTATGAACTATGTGGACGCTTACATTCCAAACCTAATGTTGTATGCCGTCAAATTAAAATAATTAAGATAAACTCGACGACACTACAAAAACTACGAACAAGCTTCTATTCTCGGTGTAATGCTCTGTGTCACAGTGGGTTTGGGTCCTCCCAAAGGGTTGAAAGGCTTCTTGATGCGTAGTAGCAGCGACAATAAGCTTAAGTTTCAAGTTCGGCACACATTATCGCGCGTACTTTCGATTATTATTCAAGAAATTTTTCTCTCCAGTATCAGAAGTAGAAGAAACCCTATCCTACCGTTCAGTGGACTTAGGCTTTTATTTTCAATTCATACTACAGAACAATAATTACAAAAAAAATTACAAATTGCAGAACAAGAGCGCATGTGGGCGCAGTGGTCAGAGGTGCCCTGCGTCGCACACGAGGTCACTGGTTCGATCTCGCGCTCATGGCTCACCAAGCATCCATCCCTCCGGGGTCGGTAAATTGGTACCAGGACAGGTCTCAGACTTGTCTGGGAGGATAAGCAGCACTGACTCGGTTCAGCGGGAGGCCTCTGCGAGTCATTGTAAAGGCCAGATGTGCATTCAATCACCTCAAAACGAAGTTAAAAAAAAATTGAAGTCGAATGCATGGCGCATCCCTCAGGGATTGATCAACGCCGAGAGCTTTATCCTTTATCCTTTTACTACAGAACAAACGCCCTCTACTAAGCCTAAATACAAGTGGGCAGCGCCTACACTGCGAAATGTAATCTTCTCGTGCTTCCAGCGCTTCACGACGACCTTTTTCTAATCCGTAACTTGCTTTAGAATCATCTTATTTATGTTATCAGCTAACTACTGTAGTTCTGTTAATAGACCATCCACAAGATTAAGTCGACCCGGTACTTTGTTGCAAATGTTGCAAAATCCATGCCGCTATTCACTCACCCACACCGAGCAAAAACTGCGCCCAACACGTAAAACTTAACCTTATTTTCGCTCGCTACAGCGCATCAAAAAAGCCTCTTTGCAAGAAACACTCACTGTATCAAAGCTCGTCGAGAATATAGGCTATCGAAAGATTACTACACGTCTGAGGAAAAGGCAAAAAAGAAAGGCCTTCGTCCCCAAATGGTTGAAAAGATGTTTCTCGACAACGGAATTCTATCAACCTACTTTGTGACAATACATCTTTTGATGCTACAAAGACAGGACAGATACAAATTGGAAGATAAAGGATAAAGGATAAAGCTCTCGGCGTTGATCAATCCCTGAGGGATGCGCCATGCATTCGACTTCAATTTTTGACTTCATTTGAGGTGACTGAAAGCATATCTGGCCTTTACAATGACTCGCGGAGGCCTCCCGCTGAACCGAGTCAGTGCTGCTTATCCTCCCAGACAAGTCTGCAGACCAGTCTGGTACCAATTAACCGATCCCGGATGGATGGATGGCTTGGTGAGCCATGAGCGCGAGATCGAAGCATCAGACCTCGTGTGCGACGCAGGGCACCTCTAACCACTGCGCGCCACATGCGCAATTGGAAGATATAGAATATAAATAATATAAAGTATAGAATTAAAATTCAACACTTTTACCTGGCGAAAATCTTGAACCGTGGCGCATAAGCGATACACGCACCACACCAACTTGAGTAAAACTCAACAAAGTGCGCGACTTCCTAAAAACTGAGGTTCATTTCCGTTTAGATGGCACAGATTTTCAAGCCTATCTCCTACGCTGGACAAGAAGTTTTCAAAAAAAGTGTTAGCAATCTTTCGAAAGCTTGAATCTCAAGCTGGCCTGTACGTGGCCCGTTTTTATGAATAGGCTCATTTACAACGCTGCAAAATTTTGAATGAAATTATGTTTCACACGCGCCTATTTCTGGCCGAATTGAGCTTCATTCTCTAGACTACTGGTAATCATTCGATAGGGTAGAATTCACCAAATCCAACTGCCATGCTTATATTCTGAGAAGACTCTTTCTTTGCAACACAGCAAGAAAGTAAGATTACCATACGTGAGCAGGTGCTCTTTGGTCGGCTCACGGGCTGCGGAATGGGAAGGGCAGAGAGTTTCTAGCGAAAATCGATCGATGGCTCGAAAAAGAAGTGTATTTAATAAGGAATTATTTCTCCACTTTTGGAAAAAATTTCTGATCTAAACGTCTGACTCTGATACTAAAAGATTTTCTCTGCCCGTTCATATGCTTTTCGTGCTTCTAGCGAAGTAATAGTTGATTTTGCGCGGTCAATGTGAATCATAATTTTATGTGAGTTTTACATCGCTATGAAGGGCCATTTCAAAGATCGGCCAAGCACAGCGCTAGCTTGAAGATTCAAGCCTTTGATTGGTTACTCACACTCTTTACGAATACTTCTCTTCTAGCGTAAGGGATAGGATTGAAAATCTGTGCTAACGAACGGATAGGAGCCGATAGGTCTAGTGCTATATAGGCGCCTATTTCGTCCTATTTTTTCCTTTTCCTTTTTTCCTTTTTTTTTCGTTTTTTTTGAGTGGGTTTGTAAAAAAGCGGTCGATAGCAGAGGTATAGTTCATTCTGAAAGCCGCAAGCTCGACTGCCGGTCACCACAAAGCCAGGTAATACCACCATCCTACTTTGGGTGCTTAGTTTTTACTCGGCGTCGATTCCTTTAGAGGATTATTTCACCTCAAGGGATCGACGGAACCGAGGGAGGGTGCTACTGATGAGTCCAAATAGGAGGAAATAGGCGCCTATGTAGCACTAGACCATTCGGCTCAAAACATGTCATATCCTGAACGGATAAGAATCAAAGCTGATTAGCGCGATCACAAAGCATCAAAGGACGTCTTAACGGATTACAAACAGATTTGAATAAACAGATAAAAAAAAAAGAGAAAACCCAGATAAGCAAATGGGAAACGAAGCAAAACATGTTCTTACCGAATTGTAAACAGCTGAATCAAAAGTGCTGGCATTCAACTCGAGGATCGGATCTTGTGGTCCGTACAACGAAGTCGCTTCGACGAATCGGACGATGAGAACGACGGAAAACACCGACAATAAGCCCCATCCCGATGACATCACAGTCTACTCGGTACCCTGTAAGTCACAAATTTATAAAAATATTTAACAAAATAGTATTCTCTTTATTGATTAAGCCATTAACACGAGATCAACAGAGTAAGAAGCTGAGGGAAGGATTCTAGAAAAGGTAAAACTAAGACCGAAACTGAAGAAAATACAGGTTTGAAGTCACTGGGTGAGCGAATCTTTGATTTATGACAACAAATTAAAATGTAAGTCGTTCCACTTAGGCTTGATGTCGTTGACAATGACGTCATAATTAATGACGATGCCTCCTACAATCGAATTATGCCATGATTTTCAACCTTTTCGGGACCGTGGACCCAACTCCTCTGCATCTCTAGCGCCCAACGGGGGAACGCATTGAATGTATTAGTGTATTATTTCGATTTCAATATTGCTGTTTTTTTTTCGTGTTGATAACAACATAATATATTTACATTTAACAACAATGCAGGAGAATAACATTTACGCAATTGAAATGATATAATAATACATTCAATGCGTTTACACGCTGGGGTGTCAGAGACGAAGAGGAGGTGGAGCAGACTGTCGCGTGTTCCCGCGCTGGGGGTTCGAGATGAAGAGGAGGTGGAGCAGATCGCCAGTGTTTCAGCGCTGGGGGTTGGAGATGAAGAGGAGGTGGAGCAGATCGCCCCGTGTTCCGCGCTGGGTGTCAGGATGAAGAGGAGTGGAGCAATCGCCCGGTTCCGCGCTGGGGTGAGATGAAGAGGAGGTGGTTTACGGTCCCGAAAGCGTTGGAACACCTACTCCCCTCTAGCCTCGGCATTAGCGATCAGTTATATATTCCTTCTTGATAAAGCTAACAGCACGAGGTTAGTAAAGAAGAAAGCCTAGAAAAGGACAGCAAACCAAAACTGATGGTTTGATTAGAAAAATGTAGGGTCAGAGTTATCGATTGATTTTTCGGAGCTGAATGTTTCTGATCTAGGAGAATCTGTAATGTTAACTATGCGGTACAGGCGCAGCGGTGTTTCCGATGACGTCGCAGTTATTGATGATGCTACGTTCCAATGATGCATTCGACGACAGTCATTCTTCTATACGTGGGCTAAACGTCGAAAAGGAAACTGCGAGAGTCGCAAGAGCAGAGAAAAAGACGCGCGGAATTCAACGAATATCTAGAAAATATGTTCAAAAACCCAAGTTTTTGACTGGCCTTAGGTACTACCAATCAATAATATATTCTTTGTCGATCAAGTGGATAGGACGAGGCCGGGAAAAACGAAGTGTTAGCGAAAGAAATTTACTTTTTTCCCATCGATCTTGCGCTATTCGCTTGATCAATACAGAATACATGGAAATTATGGAAACTCCGTCATCTCATTCCAGCAAAATTTCAGGGAAAAAGGAATAATAGATAATACATTCGATGCGTGTCCACGCTGGAGTCTCAGAGATGAAGAGGAGGTGGCAGATCGCCCATGTTCCCGCGCTGGGGTGTCAGAGATGAAGAGGATGTGGAGCAGATCGCCCCGAGTTCCCGCGCTGAGGTTGGAGATTAAGAGGAGGTCGGTCCACGGTTCCCAAGGTGTTGGAACACCTACTCCCCTCTAGCCTCGGCAGTAGCGATCAGTTATATATCCCTTCTCAATAAAGCTGATAGCACGCGGTTAGTGAAGAAGGAAGCCTGGAAAAGGACAGCAAACCAAAAGTGATGGTTTGTTTAGAAAAATGTAGAGTCAGAGTTATCGATTGGTCTTTCGGAGCTGAAGGATTTCTGATCTAGAAGGATTTGTAATGTTACTGTTCGACAAAGGCGCAGCGGTGCTCCCGATGACGTCATAGTTATTGATGATGCTACGTTCCAATGATGCATTCGACGACAGTCATTCTTCTATACGTGGGCTAAACGTATCACCCTCACCTGTATCACCTGTCGTCCCGTTGATCGTCGAGTGACTCGAGCGGGTACCAGCAACTCTTCCATTTTTCCCTATCGCGTGCAAGAGTAGCCCAGTGGGTCCTCCTTGCTCTAGGAATTCGCTGAGCATCATATCTTTCTTCCATCGCTTTCGTGAAGAAATCGGACCAACGGGTCAGTGGTCTTCCTTTAGAGCGCTTGACGTCCCGAGGAATCCAGTCGGTAACGGCTCTCGTCCATCGGTTGTCGTTGAAGCGCATCACGTGTCCGGCCCACCTTATTTTCGATATCCTGGCGTGTAGAACGGCGTCTCTGATTTTCGATCGTTGACGTAGGTCGGAAGTTCGGATCCTTTGTCTCATTTGCGAAATACGAGATACTCCTAGCATCGACCTTTCGACTGCGCGTTCGATAACGGCAAGTGATCTTTCATCCTGCTTACGTAGCGACCAGGTTTCTGCTGCATACGTTAGGGCAGGGATAATTGTCGAGTCGAAAAGGTGGGCACGGAGTCGGATGTTCTTTGTCCTCTTCACTACATCTTCGATGCTCTTAAACGTTCCCCAAGCCGCTCGTTTCCTCCTGCTCAACTCTGGGGCTAGGTCGTTCATCATGTTGATTTCACGACCTAGATAGATGTAACTGGAGCATTCGGAAATTGTCGTTCCGTTGAGCGTGAATGGGGCATTAGAAACCCATCCGTTCCTCATGAACATTGTTTTCGTTAGATTCAGTTGAAGACCGATCTTTCCACAGGCGTTATCGAAATCAGTCAACATTCGTTCCGCTTGGCTGATGTTTGGTGTTATGAGAACGATATCGTCAGCAAAGCGAAGATGGTTTAATTGTCGACCGTCAATTTTCACTCCCATTTCGTCCCATTCTAATGTTCGCATGACGTTTTGTAGGGTGGCAGTGAATAGTTTTGGCGATATTGTATCGCCTTGTCGAACCCCTCTTCTTACGTCAATGGTGATATTGTTGTAGAATGGAGATATTCTGGTCGTGAAATCTTTATAAAGCTCACGAAGGATCATTATGTACCGAGTAGGGACGCCCTGGTTATCCAGAGCCTCTATAACCGCTTCTGTTTCCACTGAATCAAAGGCTTTCTTCAGATCGATAAAAGTGAGACAGAGTGGTTGTTTGTACTCTCGCGAAACTTCAATGAGTCTTGTGATCGTGTGGATGTGGTCCATGGTACTAAATCCTTTTCTGAACCCTGCTTGTTCGCATGGCTGTCCTTCGTCCAGTGTTCTGTCAATCCTGTTCAGGATGACTCGAGTAAAGAGTTTATAGACAACGGACAGCAAGCAGATTGGGCGATAATTGCCTATGTCGTGAAGGTCTCCCTTTTTGAACAACAATACTGTCTTGCTGGTTTTCCATTGAATAGGGACCTTGCATTCTGACAGGTAGCGAGTGAAGAGCCGAGCCAGGGTGTTGATGAGAACTGGCGGTAGGTTCTTATTATATTCTTTGTCATTAAGTGGATAGGACAAGGCCGGAAAAAGCGAAGTGTTAGCTGAAGAAATTTACTTTTTTCCCGTCGATCTTGGGCTATTCGCTTGATCAGCACAGAATACATGAAAATTATGGACAATCCGTCATCTTATTCCCGCAAAGTTCCAGGGAAAAAGGAAATTTCTCAGAGAAACTAGAGAAAAAAGAGAGAGTGATAGAAGGAAAGAAAGAGAAAACGAACGATTTTCGCTTGGAAATTTTCAAAGTTCTCTCGCTTTTCCACCTAAACTACCAGATTACATAGCCTGGTTCTTTTCGGTTATGAGAGGACATCTGAGAAATATGCGCGTCTGCAAAGCGAGAAATTTCCTTCTGTGAAGACGTTGAAAAAAGCTTTTCTGAAAGCCGACGATGTGGGGCTGTAGCCAGAAATCTCAGCTTTCGAATGTTTAGCGATACTCCTATGAAAAATTCTTGTGTCCAGCGAATGAGGTCGGTTTTTTATGTGTGTCCTTATAACCGAAAAGAACCCAAGATAATCGGCTAACGTTCCGGACGTCTTTGTCGTTCTCCTCAAAGCCTTCAAATATTCCGAAACCGATTCCAGAATATCAGTTCTCCTAAAAGAAGAGTGCTCGCAAAACGAGCGGGTTCGACTCCTAGCTGAGGTCAATTTTTTGCGTACCACTCAATTATCTTAGATGAATTATCCTACGAGAGAGTGCTAGAATTATGCGCACCTGCAACGCTAGGAATTCCCTTCTGTAAAGACGTCAAAAAAAGACTTTTTCGAAAGCCGGCGACATGGGACTATAGCCAGAAACCTCAGCTTTCGAATGTTTAGCGATACTCCTATGAAAATTCTTGTGTCCAGCGAATGAGGTCGGTTTTTCATATGCGCCTTCATAATCAAAAAGAACCCATGAATCTTTCTTTGGATGATCGAGCTAATCGGCTAACGTTCCGCACGTCTTTGTCGTTCTCCTCAAGCCTTCGAAGATTCCGAAACCGGTTCCAGAATATCAGTTCCTCCTAAAAAGAAGAGTGCTTGCAAAACGAGCGCGTTCGACTCCTAGCTGAGGTCAATTTTTTGCGTACCACTCGATTATCTTAGATGAATTATCTACGAGAGAGTGTTAGAATCTGCGCACCTGCAACGCTAGGAATTCCCTTCTGTATCAAGGTAAAGAAAATGCTTTCTCGAAAGCCGGCGACCTTGGACTATAGCCAGAAATCTCAGCTTTCGATGTTTCCGATACCCCTATGAAAAGTTCCTGTCCAGCGAATGAGGCCCGCTTTTTCATATGCGTCCATATAACCGAAAAGAACCGGGTTCTTTGCTTTCTGCTGGAAATTTTTTCAACGACACCTCTCAATTTTTGGGATCGTTTCTTTTACGATTTCATTCATACCACAAGGCTGACAAAAACGATTTATTCGGCTATCGTTTCCGATGTCCTCGTCTTTTCCAGATCAATCAGAGATGATTCGAGTCGTTTATTCACTCCACAACCGTTCGTCCTCGCGCTATGGTGCAGTTCTTCGTCTTCCTTGTCGTTTGAAACGAATAAAAAAATAAAAAAGAATGAAAATCGAAGAAAAAACTGAGACAAACGAACTCAAAAGTCCGACTATCTCTAAACCTCGGCATGATTAAAGAAATGTAAAATTCCTCGCGAACTATCCTTTTCTTTATTTAAAACTTAAACGTGGTTGGAAATTTCTTCTTTTTCTGAAAACTCGATGGTTCATGTTTCGGCGGCAACACCCTCGTCACAGCTTAGGCGTATAGATCATACCATATCTGATTACTCGGTTAATATTTCGCAGTATCAAAGATCTTTTCATTATTATTAGAGCCAACTTGTCATGTGGTCTGGTAAGGGCTCTTGTACAGTCCCGACACACGTGTTTCGTCCTTACAGACTCATCAGCCGGGCAGAACCCGTCGTCTGTCGATCTGTTTCATAGTCAGTTCTCTCGGGAGCGTTACACTCTTTATAGAGAGTTCTCGACGACGACATACGCTTTACACTCTATGTCAAGTGAAATTTTCACCTGACACAGAGTGGTTAGCGCACTCGATTGCTCTTTCCCGACTAAGGCTCTCGAGAGAACTGACTATAAAAAGATCGAAAGGACGACGGGTTCTGCCCGCTGACGAGTCTGTAAGGACGAAACACGTGTCTCGGGCTTTCCAAGAGCCCTTACCAGACCACATGACAAGTTGGCTCAAATAATAATGAAAGGATCTATTGAAATCTGAAGCGTGGTCTAAACAAAGCACTCGAAATAAAGGTTTAATTATGATCTGATAGAAAAGAAATCAACATCTAGTCATTCCAAAAAACCCCACCTTTTTTGTTTCTTGGGGGCGGTGTTGGTGTGACACGGTTTAGAGATAAACTACAATTCAAACTAGAAGATAAAAGTTTAAATTGATTAGAAATTATTTTGAAAAAATTAATAAGACTAAAATTAAGAAGAAAAAGACAACGAAGACGAAGAGCCCACAACGAACGAGATAAGGAACGACTATGGACAATCGACTCGAATGACCTGAAGGTTGTGAAGGTGACGAAGACGTCCGAAACGTCTAGTTGAATAGACCTTATCCACCTCGAGGTACCTGGTAGATCGTGGAAAAATCGATTATCGATCGACGAGGCCGGCGTCGGGGGAAGTTGTTTTTCACAAAAAAAAAATTGAAGCTGTTCAGTGATTCTAGGTGATGAGAGGATTTTCCGTGTACGTAATGGAACCAACTTACGTCACTTCCTCTTCCCTGGAAATGGTCCCGGTTCCTTCCCCGTTGATTTTTTTTGCCAGGATTGGTTTTGCTTAGATAACGGGAGATTTATGGTATCGATTTATTTATTTGTATAAATATATATTTATTTCTGCCCGGAATAAAGAATAACGATGATAAATTTTTCCGGACGAAGAGGATCGCTTTCGATTCTAAACTTTTCAGAGGCCTTTTTCGAGATAGACGAAGCTTTTATCTCAGTTTTTAGGAGTCATTTGGAGTATAAATCTCGGGCGAATCAAGAACTATAGATGGGCTTCGGAAGGTCTCCATATTGCGCTGTGGCGAGCGAAAGAGAAATTACATTTCCACACTCAAAATTTTCTTCTCAGTTAAGAGTGAGCCGGTAGAGGAAATCAAGTAGTCTCGAAAAGCTACAAAAAACCTCAGATTGTCTCCGAAGGGAAGAAAAAAACCCTCAAAAAAAAAAAGAGAGTGGCGCGCGCCGCCCTGCGAAAATCGAACCACGGCCGTCGGGTAAAGGTCGATAGATGGAAGGCGTCGACCGAAAGTACAGCGTACTTGTCGCTCCGTTTACTTAGCCGGGGGTGTGTCTCCTTTTATTTGAGGGATATATAGTTGGCTTACGGGCTCACAAATATTCCACCCTCACCCGAACTAAAGCAGCGTAACCTAACCCTTTCGGGACCGTGGACCCACCTCCTCTGCGTCCCTAACCCCACTCTGGTGGGAACGCACTGAATGTATCGTTGTATTGTTTCAGTTTATTATTGATAACACACAAATAGGCAAATAGCAACAATAACACAATTGAGAGTAATTCTGCAATACATTCAATGTATTCCCATGCTAGGAGTTAGAGATGCGGAAGGACGTGGAAGCAAACCGTCCAGTGTTGCCGCGCTAGGGGTTAGAGATGCAGAGGAGGTGGGCCCACGGTCCCGAAAGTTCTAAAGCTAGTCAAAGTGGTGAGCTGGGCCATCCGTGATCATATAATATCACTCCGAAGCCTATAAAATAGAGGGGAGGAGGGGTCCGGGGCATTGCAAGAAGAGTGTAGGACTTTTTTCTGTTTACTGAGAGTTATCGAAACCCATTGAATGACGATCAAAACCCAGAGGTCTTCAACAGCTAAATTGACCGCTTACAGTTATTTTCGGTGGCGAGGTAGTGCAGTGGTGTGTACGTTCTGTCAGCAGAAAACAGAGGTGACAGACTGGCTTCTGTTCGACCTCTCCCGCAACTCTCTCGCTCCAGTCAATCTAGCAACAACCGTAGCTCGGTTACGTCCAGGATCGCAAGGATTGTCGTCTCGAGCAGCGTCTCACTACATCAATAAAGGTGGCGAAACCTCAAGCAAAACCGAGTCAACCCATGGGGAATGGCCGAAGAGTTTAGTGGGGCGATGAATAGGGGAAACGAAGCGAATGTTAAGGGGTGCTGGGATCGATCCGCACAGTGAATTGTGATGATGACGGATCGTGTAGAGGAAAAAATCAGTCTACGTTCGCTAGAGATTAGGGCAACAAAGGGATCGTGAGTGAAACTCAAAATAGGGTGAATCGATAAGCGAGAGACGTTCTTGTACGGATGGGACCGGTTTCTCCTTGGCCCTTAGTCGGTCGGCGGCGAGTGAAGGATGGCGGAGAGACGGACGAGCTGATACGAGCGGATAGACAAACTTGATCGAACAAGTAGTCATACCACCAGCTCTCTATCGAGACATACCGATAGATGGGCTGAATCAGATCCTATTTAAATCCAGATTTTATTCAAATAAATAAATGGTTGATAGCAAATGTCCTCTCGATGAGCACCGGAAAATAATGGATGGAACACAAAGGGGAGAATGAACATAATCGAGAATAACACACAGAGCGTACTATGATGTCCTTTTGGCGTGACGAACACACAAGGTTTTTTGTGAATATCGATTCCTATTCAACGTCAGCATAGGCAAAAACTTTATTGTTTAATCACAGGGCTATCGGGGCCAGGTTAGCGAAATGGTTAGTGATCCAATGTTCACAGAGCGAGGTGATAAGCGATGAGCTGGCTCGATCCTCTCCCGAGACTCTCTCGCAGGCATAGACGTGTGCCTTTGGGAGCATCTTGGCCCGGCTATATCCAGGATCTCAGGGAGATTGTACTCGACAGTAGCCTACGCCATTTCTAAAAAAGACACATTTTTCAAGCAACGCGTGAAATCGTCGAAAACCTCTGTAGAGAGTGAATGTTGAGGAAACGAATGCTGAAGAGTTATGGGGAAGATCAACTCTACAGCGAGCCTCACTAACCACTCGGCCACAGCCCCTTATTTCATTTGTAGATGCAAATGTGAACTTTCTACTGCTGAACAGAGGTTTTTTCATAGACTTTGAGCATTGCAATTTGAGAACAAAGCTTCTCATATTCCACTCATTTGCAGAGGAAATAAGTATTTCGAAAATCAAAGCCAATATTCATCTTTTTTTTCCACAGTGATTATCTCAGCTATAGCGGGAAATACCTCCCACTGGTTTTAGCGTCCTCCATCGTGGCTGGGAGGTGTTCCTGGGTGTCGAACTGCGAAGTACAGCGCAGGATTAAACGCCCCAGCAGGGCCACCCAAGTTGAGAAGGAGTTCGACGTTTTCACCCGAAAGGCCAGTTAAGAGTAACCGCTACCAGGTATGACCGCCGCATTGGTAGCTACTCGTCGTAAGGTGGTAATCTCCATCTGATCCACAAGGGCCGGAGGCTGCTCTCTAATGTTACCGTCGGCACTCCAGGGAACAAAAACAGTTTCAAAACCATCACAGTTTCATGAGTTAGGGTCCGCTGCATCAGTGAAGACGGACCGTTCAGGAATCCAATTGACTTTAGCCCTTTGACGACCACCGCTGATAGGCAAGGCGGCGGTCGTCGCGCTGTCGCTTGCGCGTGCACTCACAGGGCGGTGAGCTGCGTCCCTGTGTGACGATGTTGTGCTTCTTGCGTCTCTGTTGTCACGAGCACCTTCAGTCTCGCGATACGAGACGACGCCGTTACAGTAAATGAGGGGATTTGACGTCTCGCGATGTGGGACGAAACGTCCCACATGGTCCTCAAAGGGATAGCGGGAAATAATAGCCAATGGCAATGTATGGTGCTGCTGCGCTACCATTTCCCTTTGAAATCCATTCTAGTAAGAATTTTAGTCACCGCTTTGCTACCACCATTTCTGGCCTCGGTGGTATGGTGATAGCCGAGCCCTCCGTATGGGTGAAACGTAGGATCAATCCCGCCTGAGGTCGAATGTTTTTGAATGTCACTCAGCACCCCTCAATATACTAAGAAGATGCCCCTTTGTAGAGGATGAATGTGATTATCTCGTAGTAATAAAGCAATAGAGGAACTTTTTTCACACTAACCAGACATCACAGTGTAGTATCTAGGTCACACCACTGCTGGAATTCGACTTCGCTTTCCCGCAGTGATCCTCCACAACCCTCCAAAAATCACGCGATATGTCGGTCGCTGCTTGAGGATTTTGTCCTCTCTTATGAGTGTCGCAGAACGCTGGCCCGAGGCGATTCTCCTTAAAGTGTTGAGCACAGTTCAGCCTAATCCGATCCCTAACGTATACGTCGATTGAGTGCAAAAGAGTGTTGAGGTGGGGGTTGGAAGCAGCGCCTTGCTTATCATCTTGTCTCCTCATACACCGCATCACTGACCATTGCGCCTATCCCCCTTCCTCCCGTTTAAAGGATAACAATGGAAAATATTTTTCTATTTGCGAATCTTGGAAGCTTATACCTCGTCCTTCGACCGCTTTTTATTGACCACGATCAAAATTAACGCCGTGCCGAGTGGTTGTGATGTTGGTGACGGCGCCGCGGGAGCTCAGCTCTACTCCCAACACTCTCCGCCAGTCAAGAAGAACGCCTTATGGAACGCCACAGCCAGGCTAACCTCGAGGATTGCAAAGAGACATGCTCGACCACGCACAGTCTCCTTCGGTTCAGTCGATCTCTTGAGGCATACTCTTCTATAAAGGAACTGACACCGAAAAATTTGCGAGTGCCTCAAGGTGCCGGTTGTACCGAAGAAGGTTGTGCTGCTAATGAGGCTGGAGGACGAACAGCCACCAGTCTAGCACTTACCAGAGCTCAGAAACGGCTCAAAACATGTTATGTCATTGACAGAGACCTTATCTTGTTTAGTTGACGCGAGACTGATAATAAACCCAATGATGTATAGTGGTGTGCAAAAACGTTTGCGTCAGCCGGGATTTGAACCCAGATCTTACTCTTTCCGGGAGCGTCGGTGGTGCAACGGTTTAGCACCATGCTGAAATTTTGATAATAGGTATTGTGACTTGATGCTTTACATCATTGATCATCACTGGCAAGGTAGATATAAAGTCGGAGTTTCAAATTATTTCACTAATCTTCGAATTGGATATATAACATAGTAGTGAAGCGACATGGTGTAATGCTGATTTTCATCTCGTATAGAGAAAATCGCGCGTAGCGCAGTGACTAGAGGCGCCTTCCAACACACAAATGGTCGATGGTTCGACCACCAAGCCTTACCATCCTTTGGGGTAGGCGGCGAATTGAGTAGGAGGGGGAACGACACTATTGTGCAATTACGACATTGACAGTGGTTTTGCGGGAGAGTTCGAATTTCGCGTGTTACCAAGCGCTTTTGGGGGTGATTGTTTTGTTCGCTATCGATTTTCTCGTCATTCTTGACCCGCTTCATGCAGCTCAATAATCGATTTATTGATCTACGCACGAGGCAGTCGTTTGCTGATGATCGATCTGTCCTCTATTCCTATGAATCGTCGACCTTTCGCTCTCTGCCATACGGCTAAGGATTCTCTGCCCACACTCTGTAGGATCTATAGGCTAAAGGGATTTTGCTTACTCCGGCAGATCCTGCCTCTCGACTCATGAGATCTCGTGGGAGACGTGGGTCATAAGGGACTTTGAGGTGCCAAATGTGATCTACCCTACTGATATATCCAGCGGTTCTTTTCCGTTATCCGTAACATTCGAAATCTTTGGTGTTTTTAGTGGGTTTTCACACTGTGTTCTGATGTTTCATAAATACCTAAGAGAACTGAGTGATAGGCAAAAACATGGCCTCAGGCCGGAATCGAACTATCACAGTTTTTTTTACTTTAGTAGCTCTTATTTTTTTTACGTTTATTATTTATATTTTCAGTTTTTTTTTAACTTCACTAAATACAAAAACAAAAACAAATTAACTCATAATAAAACTTTTGCAACCCCACATTGAAGAAATAAACTTTAGGACCAAACTTGATACACACATTAACAATCTTGAAAAACACACACATAATACTATGTTGCAAATATTATTACCCACTGATGTAGAGCAATGTGCAAAACTTTCGCGCCAGGCGGGACTAGAACCCGCACCTCACTCTCCGGGACATGCGTGCTCTATCCGTTACACTACTGACCATGATGTTACCACCGCTATAAGCGGCTAAATAAAACGAATATCATTTGATCTTTATACCCAATATCTGTCAGCGTGACCGGGTTCAATGTCGAGATCGACTACCCGGGTTAGGCCGTTGACCGCTGACGGCTAGCAGATAGATGTGCTGTAGAGTAGAAAGAGCGATATGCAAAACGGGCGTCGGTAGTGTAACGGATAGAGCACGCATTCCCGGAAAGAGTGAGGTGCGGGTTCGAGTCCCGCCTGACGCGAAAGTTTTGCACATTGCTCTACATCAGTGGGTATATATTTGAAACATCATACACCCGCTAAAAGCGGCTAAATAAAAACGAATGCTATGTTTTTTTCTAGATTGTCAGTTTTATGTGAGGAGGATATAAAAAGGTTGTAGCTTTAAGTACTTTATCTCAATGGGTTTTAATGTTCACAGCGACGACGAATGTTTACAATTTTGTTAGTGAAATTATCAGCGAGCGCAGAGTGTTGTACACTCGATTGAAACGTTTCATAATTCAATATGCCTTGAAATCATTTTTGAGCCACGCATGTCAGTGGTCTGTCAGTGAGGGCTGACTTATAGAGCCTCTCATTTTCATAATCAGACTAGCTTGAGAAACGGCAACTCCAGTAATACGCTAGAGTTTCTCAGAAAGAGTTTCTTTATCTCACTTCCATAGGCGATCAAGATCTCGAGTCAGACTCACTTTAAGAATCGCTGAGATTTGAATCAGAGCCCTGACCGAGCCAAGAAGTGCTCGCCGAGAATGAAACTGGTTTCATTTTTGCTGCCACAGCGCGCTGAGAGGGCTTTTTTCGGAGATCAAGCATATCACTGAAATGCCGTTTCTCAAGCTATCGAGCGACTACTAGGGATCTGAGGAAAAGCTTTGTCCAGCGAAAATGCCCTTCAAATAGTCGTTAACCTGGAGGAGCACACGCGGTGTCCGAAAGGGTTAAACCAGCTTCCCCCTCCCTCCTCCTTCCTCTTTCCCTCCTCTCGCCAAGCAGCTTAGGCATTCCCCCTTGAATTCTTTGATACATAAGCATTACTTATCCTTTTCGTTGACCAATCAATCGATCAATACATCTGGGTGTTATTGAATTTGAATTTCTATGAGTCGAATACGTCTCATATTCCTCAGTATGATTACTCGTGTTGGCACGACACTTCGGAGTGAAATTCCAACTTTTTCTAGATAAATATGAAGCGCACTCCAAAGTCGAAGATGGCATCGTTACATCACTTTTGGACCACTGCCCGTCCACAAGAGAACGCCGGCATCGATGCCAGTCGCCGAGGTATTTTCCGAAGTTCGATTCGATTTCAGTTCTAGAATGAGCTCTGTAAGAACCTCTGTTTCAGCAGTTTTGATTCTGTAATTAGATATTCGAAGATCTTAAGTGATATGCGAACACATCGATCCTTGACGGGAGTTGAACCTGCGTCCCCACCAAATCGATGGCGCGCGCTGTCACTATACCACCGGGGCCATTACTTTGCTACCACAATTTCTTCATTAAACTAAACAGTTGTATACTGACAGTATCAATCGTTTATAACGAAGAAAAAATGGTAACAAAGTTGTGGCCTCGGTGGTGTAGGATGCACGCGCCCCCCCCACTACGGCTGTTCGCGGGTTCAACTTCCGCCGGGGTCGAATGTTTTGCAAACCACTCAATATTCTTAGATATTTTATGACTTTTTCCCATGTTTAGCTTTTTCTATGTATCATTTCGACTTTGTTGATTACAGCTTGAAATTTGCCCAGAATTTCTACTCGAACCTTTTCTTTCCTTTTTGCTACTTTTTTGCTTTTCTTCTCTTTTTCGTACTTTTGAGTGCTGGAAATCGGATTTGTTTTCTCTAGATGAAGTCATCACATTGTCTGATAGTCCACTAGAACACGTGAACGCTACTCCATTATCTGTTTCCGGTAAGTTATATCTCTGTACAGGTGTGTTATCCGGGAACAAATGAACAAACTATCTCACTCGCTGAACAAGAACTATTCACAAGTGTATCCTTTCATTATTAATTGAGCCAACTTGTCATGTGGTCTTGTAAGGGCTCTTGTACAGCCCGAGGCACGTGGTTCGTCCTTACAGACTCATCAGCCGGGCAGAACCCGTCGTCTGTCGATCTTTTATAGTCAGTTCTCTCGGGAGTGTCACACTCCTTATAGAGAGTCATCGACGACGAATGTTTTACACTCTGTGTCAAGTGAAATTTTCACCTAACACAGAGTGTTGCGCACTCGATTGTTCTTTGGCTGGGACTTTTATCATAATTATGCCTTTATTTCGAGTGCTTTGTTTAGACCACGCTCAAATTTCAATAGATCCTTTCATTTTTATCCGAGCCAACTTGTCATGTGCTCTGGTAAGGGCTCTTGTACAGCCCGATATACGCTTGACATGGAGTGTAAAACGTTCGTCTTCGATAACTCTCTGTAAGGGAGCAGAGCTTTCGAGAGAACTGACTATAAAGATATCGAAAGACGACAGGTTCTGCCCTGCTGACGAGTCTGTAAGGACGAAACACGTGTATCGGGCTGTACAAGAGCCCTTACCAGACCACGTGACAAGTTGGCTCAAATAATATGAAAGGATTTATTGAAATTTGAGTGTGGTCTAAACAAAGCACTTGAAATAAAGGTATATTATAAGTGTGTCAATAACCATCCGAAAGCTAAATTCCTGGCTATCGCGCTACGTGGTTTTTTTTCTGAAAACTTTTTTTCTCATAACTCCGCAGTAAAAAAAAAACTGTGTTTCAGATACGCATGTTTTTCACAGGATAGAACTGCTTGGAACTATGAGTAACTATTCGATAGCGTAAGCTTCGATGATTCCAACGCTGTACTTGTTTTATGTAAAAATCGTTTCACTTCAATTTAGCAGGGGAAATAAGATTGAGTTCACATAAGCGGCCTTATGTTTTTCGACTAATCTAAGAGCTGGGCTAGGGGCAAAGGGTCTGCTCGTGGTTACAACACGGCGATCGATCGATTGCGCTGATGCCTTCCACGTGTGACGTGCAATTTTGTTATTTAATCAGGAATTTTTTGACCTGTACGGAAGAAACTCCACACAAAGCATATGACTCTGGCACTACAAAATCTCCTCTACACGTTCATATGATTTTCGTTCTTCCAGCGAAGTAATGGTAAGAGCAAGCGGCGGGTGTGAAACATAATTTTATTTTGGATGCTACAGCGATATAAAGCGGTCTTCAAAAAAAAACGGCTACGTAGCTTAATAGCCAAGGACTTGAACTTTCGAATGACTACTGGCACTCTTGCGAAAAGTTATTCTTCAGCGAAGGGGGTCATTTCTTCATTCGTTCCCACATAGCATAGTGAACCCAAATTTTTCATATCAGAAAATTACAATAACAATTTCAAGAAAGCCCGCTTCCGCCTAGTAGGAGTGTTCCCACATGGGCACCGCTGGTCCGTCGATCGACAACGTCCCATCCGTCTACATCGTCATCAAGAGCTCTTCCAGCTCCTCTGCGTCATTTAAGTCCAGCCAGGTAGGCACAAAATTGTGGTGTGGACTTCGTCCCACTTGTACCACAGATTTTTCGAAAAGATAGGGCTATGTTCTTGGGAGCAGTTCATCACTCTGTTCCAAAATTAGTTATGAATGTTATTGTCCACATTCTCCGCTCATAGATGTTTGACATCAATTACTTTAGGGGAAAGAGCATGTGGCAAAGTGGTTGAAGGTTCTCTGCGACACTCACGTAGTCGATCAAGCGACGGTCGATAGTTCGCACCCGCGCTCAAGGCTCACGAGGCCTTCCATTCCTCCAGAGTTGGCGAACTGCTACCAGACTTATCTGGAGGGATAACGGCACTGGCTTCATATCACCGGTAGGCCCCGAGAGTTATTGCAAAGGCCAGATATCATCGAGTAGCGCGCATGTGGCGTTGTGCGTAGGGGTGTTCTACGTCACACACAACGTCCATAGTTCTATCTTGCGCTCATGGCTCAGCAAGCTTCTCATCCTCCGGGAGCGGTGAATTGGTACCAGACTTGTTTGGGAGATAGGCAGCACCGGTTTGATGCATGCGCAGACTGCTGCGAGTCTTGTAAAGGCTAGATATGCGTTCAATCTCCTCAAATGAAGCCGAAAGCGAAGACGAATGCATGACGCATCCCTGTGGGATTGATCAACGCTGGGAATTTCTAAGAAGCCTTGCTTATGGAGAAGACTGCATGTCTACCTTCTGGACTCATCGATTGTCCTTGCCCCTAACGAACGGATCAGAGGCCCGGTCGCTATGTAAATAGAACAAAAAATCACTTGGCGTCTTTGGGAGCCCACTGGAAAGCTTGATCCTGGGAGTAACCCATATCCCACCAATGAGAGATAGGGTTTGAAGTTCTGACCTGCGTTTGGCGATCGAATTAGTCCTAGATACTGTCTCACACGCCAGACTATCGACGATAAGGTGAGCTGAGGACGCAATGCGATTAAACGCCATTGATGAGTGGAAGCGTTACAGACTGGGTACTTCGGCATGTCAAGCAAACTAGAGAGAACAACCGATCTGGTGATTCGATTTCTTCATGAAAAGCCGCGAAGGAAGATGTGATGCTTAGCCAATTCACAGATCGAGGAGCATTCATTGAGTTACTTTGTACGCGATGGGGAAGAATGAAATTTTCAGTGATGCTGCTGGAATCATTTGACGATTAACGGGACAAACAGGTGTGATATAGGTCACAGCTAAGAGGAATAGCGCTGCGAATCGTCACCGTGATTTAAAGATTTAGCTAAAGATCACTGCCTATGAACTTTTTTTTTGTCCGGATATTGATGTTGGACGTATCAGAAATTTGACCGACTTTAGCATAGCCACGTAGGGGTGGGAGGGCTGTGGCCAAGTGGGTTTGATGCTCGTTGATTCGACGCTCATGGGGGCCAAACTCACCTCAAATATTCTTCCAGCAGTCAGCAACGAACGTCCTATGGAACGCCACGCCAGGCTATCCTCGAATTGCAAAGAGACTGAAGAGACGGCTTAACCAGTGATCCACGACGTTTGAAACGAAGAAAAAATGAGTGAATGCCAGCAGTACTGGAATCCGCACAGTGAAAAAAAAGCAGTGAAAACAGAAACAAAGTGTCATATTAGCATAGCTTCGCAATGCCGTAGTAGAGGTCGATATTTCATGGTGATAAATTCATCCCATTGTCAAATATTTGCTCAAACTTTAGGCCCGTTTTGGAGAAGTAGTTGTTTGATGCATCGACTAGTATAGTATATTCAGTTTCTGAGTCGTAGAAATCAACTAGCCAGCCAAGCCAACTAGCAAACGAGTGCGAAAACACTCTAAGTTAGGTGAATGTTTCACCTGACATAGAGTGTAAAGCGTACGTCGTCGACAACTATATATAAGGAGTGTAAGGCTCCCGAGAGAACTGACTATGAAAGATCGACAGACGACGGGTTCTGCCCGGCTGATGAGTCTGTAAGGACGAAACACGTGTCTCGGGCTGTACAAGAGCCCTTACCAGACCACATGGCATGTTGGCTCAAATAATAATGAAAGGATCTATTGAAATTTGAGCGTGGTCTTAATAAAGCACTCGAAGGAAAGGTATAATATAGTATATTCAGTTTCTGAGTCGTGGTCTGTACTGTCTTGTTTTTGTTAAATTATAGGCTGCTTTTTCAGTGAAACTGAACTTGAGAAGGCCGGTTATGATCCACTTGAAGGCTCGACTATTCGATATCCAGCCAATGAACATTGTCGTCAGTATGAGGTGCCGTTTGGTCAACTGTATTTATGACCTGATAATATTTTTTAAGCCATGCATCTGGTCTGGTTATGGACACTGATCCGGCCCAATAAACGTGTTTCAGCCTTGGAAGCCTTCTTGGTTGGGTAGTGCCTTTCGTCTTAGCTTATACTCTTAGATCAAAATTCAAAATGCCTTATGATTTTTTTGAGCCATGCATATGGATTGGTTGAGCGTGGTCTTAAGGAAACACTTGACCGGAAAGTTATGATATTTTATAAACGTCAGCCAAGAGCAATCGAGTGTAAAACACTGCCCATTTCGTGATTTCTTCAAATGATGCGTGTAAATACTACGTATGCGCCTTGGGGTTGGTTCACCCTGGAGAATTGGCTAAGACGAAAGGCCGCTCAGCTGAGGGAAACTCGTTTGGGCTGTTTGATGCCCACAAGTGATCACATGCATGGCTCAGAAGATAGTTGTCAGTTATATTCGCGTACTCTAAAGAAAACACTCGAAAGGTGTTGTTTGTATCATGTTCGTTGTGCGAAGTGTCTAAACTATTTGGCTTTGGATTAATACATAGTGGTTTACGCTGTTTTGCTGTATCGGTCTGTCAGCCATATGGTGCTGTTCATATAAGAGAATTGTGCTAATGGGTATTTCAGGTCAGTTTTCCTTTAGTCTCGGCATGGTTAATCAATAGCAGTCTCTTTGGTGTTTTAGCGCATACTAAAAGGTTGATGTATAAGCCTTTAAGGACCACATGGTACGTTTCATACCAAGCCGCGCGACGTTGAATCCACGCAGCTATTGCGGCGTCTAGTTTCGTGGGAAAGCAGGCGCAGGCAGTAAGACCTGCATGCAGATGCTGCCTGCTTGCGGTTGTCGCGCAAGGAGACAGCGTGACGCCGCTTACCTATCAAGAGTGGTCCTCAAGGGGATAATATTCATTTGGCTAACTTTTCGACGTATTTATCTTTATCAAAGCCAGTGAAATCATCAAGATTCATAGGCTCTGAAGAAGACGGAGATGTCGAAGTGTTGGTTGAGAAAAATCTATATCAGCCTCGTGAAAAGTGCTGAACGATAAAGAAACTATCTACAGATGGAGAATCCAACCAGATTGATTTTCTTCAGTTTTCAGGTTGACATTGTGAAGTTTTGCACCGCTGAGAATTCAGCCATCTGCCTTCCGTTGGGTCTGTCGGCCCATCATATCTGTGCCGTAGTGATCATGAACTTCTTGAGGTTTGTTGTTTACCAGAGATTTTGGTCCTTAACTTCCCTGTGTTTGCTCAGAGACCTTTCGTAAATGAGTGGTGGTATCACACAGTATGGTGCAGTGGTTAGAGTGCTCTGCGTCACATAAATAGATGGACGGCCAGCCGATGGTCGAGTTCGCTCATGTTCTCAAGATTCACCGAATCTTTTACTCCTTGTTTCGACGGACTAGTATCAGAGTTGTGTGAGAGAGGATACTAGCACTGACGTTGGTACATGCATAGGCCACCACGAGTCATCGTAAAGGCCAGATATGCATTCGGTTACCTCAAAAGATGCTTAATAAAGACGAATGCATGGCGAGTTTCCTCAGTTGTTGATCAACGCCGAGAGCTTTATTATTCTCTTTACGACACAGAACCCTAATACAGTACACCTTGATGTTCTGAGTGTTTTGGGGACTTAGTCCCAATGAAATATTCGATAAAACATGCCTATCGAGTTGTAAACGTCGTTATATCTCAGGTGGTTTCCCACGATGTCGTGCGATTTTTCTGTTGTAGTAGTCTCGAGGGCCGCCCGTGTGTTTGAAGAATGCTGCAAAGCAATTGGAATTCCAGTTGAAGAAGGTTCGTTGTTACTTCCCACTGTCATGATGAAGAAAAAGATTTTTTGTGCTTTGTACAACTAGCTTTAAAAAAACTTGTGGAAATTTGGTTAGCGGTGTCTCGCGACGCACACGTGGATCGATGGTTCGATCTCACGTCCAGGGCTCATCAAGCATTCCATTTATCCGTACTGGTGAATCGTGCCAACTGTCACGGAGATGCAGCACTGACATCCTCAGTGGTTGATCAGCGCCGAGAGCTTCATCTTTTTTTTTTTGTCTTTTTTTTGCAACTAGTTTCTCTTTTCACTGAGACTCCTATTTTAGGTTTCTATCGTGGACACATTCTATACGTTTAAAAAAACACCATCGCACCTTCTCGGTCGGCTTATCGTCTCAACACCTCAGGTCTTTTTCGTGAACTTCATTATCACGAAATATTATCGAACTCCGATTTCATAGCCACTTCAATGCAGTCAGTTGTCACAGTGTGCTTTCATTATCTTTTTTGTACTTATTTCAGTCAGGATGTTACGCTTGAAACGAATTAATATTTTTTAACATTTTCACATGGATGGCAATCATAATTAAGAGAGAGAGAGAGAGAGAGAGAGAGAGAGAGAGAGAGAGAGGAGGGAGGAAGAGAGAAGGAGAAAGAGGTGTAACTAGAAGTAGAGTAATTATGTGTTTTTCAGTGGAAAAGTAGCGTACTGAGAAAGTTTTCATTATTCAGATGTACTTCTGGTGGAATTACCATTTTTAGATGAAGTTTTGAGGTCGAGAACGCCACCGAAATCGAATTATTTGTGCAAGTACTGCTCTATAAGGGTAACCAAAAAGGGTCAAACAAGAATTAGTACAACAGAGTAATACTGATAGGTACACAGGAATCCCTTAACCCTCTTGGAACCGTGGGCCCACGACCACCTCTTCTTTAGCTGGCAATTCTAGACGATCTGCTCGACCTCCCCTGCATCTATATCTTCCAGCGTGCTGCGTCTAAAAATAGCACAGGTGGGAATGAGATATGCAGTGGAGGTGGAGCAGACCGTCCAGAGTTGCCAGTTAGAGATGGACAGGTTGTGAGTCTACGGTACCGAAAGGTTCAGCACATGACAGTGGACATTAATACCTATACAGCAGTACTAGTCCGTCTCTTAGCGTTCAAGTATAGTTCTTCCTTGAGTATCAAGTTCTCAAGATTTTTGATTTAAAAGTAATTAATAAGTGAGGCGATTTATCGCAGGCTGAACTTGTCCTTATAATCTTTTCATTCTTCGTAGAAATTCCTGGTGGGATAAAAATGAACAGAGCACGTGCGACGCAGTGGGTTAAAGGTGTTCTGTGACATACACGTGATGGACTGTTCGATTCCGCTCTCGAGACTCACCGAACCACCCCTCTATCTGTAGTCGGTGAATTGTTACCACACTTGTCTGAGAGAATAGCAGTAGTGGCTTGGTGCTACCGTAGGCCACCGCGAGTCATTGTAAAGGCCAGATATGCATTCGAATCACCTAAACGATGATAAAGTTGTATGCATAGTTCATCCCTCAGTGATTGATCAACACCAAGGGTTTTATACTTCATCCTTTGTAGGATCAAATAGAGTAAACGTGCATCTACGGAGAAACCTACAGATTATCCATGATTAGGTCGCCCGTTTACCTCTGATCTTAGTTACTTTCATTATTATTTGAGCCAACATGTCATGTGGTCTGGTAAAGGCTCTTGTACAGCCCGAGACACCGTGTTTCGTCCTTACAGACTCATCAGCCGGGCAGAACCCGTCGTCTGTCGATCTTTCATAGTCAGTTCTCTTCGGGAGCGTCACACTCCTTATATATAAGTTATCGACCACATGACATGTTGGCTCAAATAATAATGAAAGGATCTATTGAAATTTGAGCGTTGTCTTAATAAAGCACTCGAAGGAAGGGTATAATATGATAAATACCAGCCAGCTAGCAATCGAGTGGCGAAAACACTCTGTGTTAGGTGAATGTTTCACCTGACAAAGAGTGTAAAGCATAGGTCGTCGATAACTATATATAAGGAGTGTGACGCTCCCGAAAGAACTGACTATGAAAAGATCGACAGACGACGGGTTCTGCCCGCTGATGAGTCTGTAAGGACGAAACACGTGTCTCGGGCTGTACAAGAGCCTTTACCAGACCAGATGACATGATGGCTCAAATAATAATGAAAGGATCTATTGAAATTTGAGCGTGGTCTTAATAAAGCACTCGAAGGAAAGGTATAATCTGATCTTAGTGTTCATCAGTCAATTAATGTTCTTTAGGCTTTGGAGAAAATCGTCGAGTCGGACTCATCGTTGGTTGGCGATATTCGCTGTGTAGTGATATGTCTTGGTGCTTTAGAAAATTCTCGGTCAACGAGGGACAAAAAGATTGTCGGAATTCTAACAATGAAAGGAGTCAGTTGGATTTTTTTACCCGTCGTGTCATTCAAAAGATTATCCAACGACCGTTTGGTCGTCTTGTGTACTCTCTGATGACACTTTGTCCTCCTGATTCTTAATCCATTAACTAGCTCAACGGTGTGAATATTAGGTACTTTTTCGAGTAATTCTGGTTACTCCATCCGTTTCGTCAACTTCTCTCAAATTGGGACCATTGCGAAAGCGGCAACAAATCATCACTTCACTAATCATATCTCAGTGGATCGAGCCGTCTGTGTTGGATCTTTTGTTCAGGTAGGTCTAGAGCGTTCCCGTGCCACCACCAAGGTTCTATAGTCCTTCGCTTTTTAGACGTAGTGTCGTTCCGTTAGGAATATCGGTCGAGTACTACAAAATTACCGATGGGACATCTGAGCTGAGGTCGTTCATAGAGAAATGGATTGAGGCAGGTGGTGTTCTGAGATGACAGAACTATGCAGAGGTCACATCCATTGACGTTCGTTTGTGGTGGATGGCTTCAAAAAAAAGTTTAGAATTTATTTAAGCAGCGATTTATTACTATGAAAGATCACATGGTTACCCAAAAATGCTCCCAGTAAGCTGTTCTGCACTACTGAATTTTATATTATTGCAGGGAGTCGCCGTACATTTTGAGAAGCTTCACACTCTGATTCCACTGCCATCAACGAAACCCGAGCAGCTTTTCACATTTGAGTGGTCCACGATAATCTCAGTGAGGTCTATTTAATTTGCATATCTTCCGTGGAATTCCTTCTGTAATTCTTTTGCCTAGAAAGCAAGGCTGCGTACGGATGAGGTCGCACAAATGGCAACGAGGTGTATGTTACTTTCGGAAGCCACACGTAGCCTTGTGATCCACGGTCCAAGAGTTTTCTACTTGTATTGTGTTGGTAAGGTTTGTCAGCGCTTACATGTTAGGCGACGGCAAATTTTTAAGCCAATTTCATACGCTGAGCAGGAATTTCCCATGGGATTGTTAGTAATTATCATAAAGGTCAAATCTCTGACTAAACTCTACATTGCCTGTTTTCCAAACACCCTTCTTTAGCCCTGTAGCATCCAGTATAAGATTTTGTTCCCACACTCACCTTTCGGCTTCATTTTTATCAGGTGTTTAGAACTCTGGAAGCATGAAAAGCATATCAGCTTGTGGAGAATTTCCCGTGCTATGACAACCTTCGTTTTGACAACCTTCGTTTTTATCTGAAGTTTCTCTCAAAGCGATGGAAAGATCACCAATTGAATAAGAATATTTCAAAACTATTGATCGCCCCGCCCTGCCTGCCCCCGCTTCGCGACATGGCTGGTAGACAAAGTCGCGGAAAAGGTTCATACTGAGAAAAATGTGAAGGAAGCCACAGCGACGGTTTGTTAGTAAGGTAATCATCTGATTTGTCGCGTATCTCGACAGTGATTTACCACACTACGCGTCAAAACGTTGGCAACCATTGTTACTTCACTGAGGATTTTTTCACCGCATGGAAAGAAACTTCGGATATAAACGCCTGATTCTGATACTGCGGAAAATCTTCTACACGCTGATATGCTCTACGTGCTTCCAGCAGTTTATACTCGTGGTAAAAACGAAGGCCAAAGGCAAGTGAGAAAAAAGATTTTATTCTGTTGCTACAGCGTTATAAAAGGGTGTTTTGAAAAATCGGCAATGTAGAGTTGTAGCCAGAGATTTAAGCTTTATAATGATTACTAACATTCCCATGATAAGTTCCTGTCCAGCGAATGAGATCTGCTCAAAAGTTTGTCTCCGTCTAACATCTAAGTATCGCCTTGTGGCCCACTACTTACGTTGTATATTTTTTTTCTGGTGAACTGATGAGCGAAACGAGCGTCGGTAGTGCAACGGACTAGAGCACACACGCTCCGGGATAGAGTGAGATACGGGTTTCAGGTCCCGGCTCACGCGAAAATTATGCACATCACTCTGCATCAATATGTATATTTGTGACATCATACCACCCGCTAGAAGCAGTTCAATAAAGAAGGAATTATTTTTTTACTTTTTTAGATTAAGGAAGAATTTCATGTAAGTTACCTGTTATTCGCTGTCAACTTTTCACACTTTTCACCAACTGTCTCAGAACCAGTTTTTCAATGAGTACCTAACGATAATCGCTTTCATTATACATTCCGAACAGATGTCAGTATTCGGCTTGCTGACACCTACAATAGGTATATCGAAGTGGTGGTGTAGTGGGAGCACGCGCTACCGGTATATATAAAAATATGGGTTCAATGCCCGCTTGACGTCGAACATTTGCATACCATTCAAAACTCTCAGATGAATATCTCTGACTGATAATAATTTTTGTAAATGGTGTTGGTTCATTGTGAGCTTATTATGTTGTCCCTTATGTAATTATAGGTTTTAGATTTATTCCGCAAAGCTAACACGGATCCCAACGCCGATAATATAGCACTGATGATCCTAAGTGACCCTGTTTTGTCCGCTGTTTATGAGAAAATACAGGCGAAATATTCGTATAATAGTGGTTAGTGGAGATGTTTTTCCTAGGGACTCTAAATGAGATGGTTGATTGTGGTGAAAATAAGGCATTTTTTGTTAAGATTGTCCTTTCGACATCTCCTTCAACAGCCAGTCATTCACTTCTCATCCGAAGTTCTCACGACTGAGAAGGGTCATTGATAAGTGTTGTAAGTTTAGTCACCCATTTTTACGCGAACCGTAATCGATTTGAAGTACGTGCCTGAATAACGAGGGCTTTGTGGTGGTCTCTTGTGCTAGTCATCACGTTTTTTTGCTCTTAATGTACCTTTTTCCTGAAGATTTATATTTTACAGCGTTTCCGGTGAGGTGCCTGATACTGTGTGAAAACGAATATGTGTCTCGTACGATATGTGAAGCATTGGGGACTCCTATACTTCATAAAGCCATCAGAAGAGTGGTATCAAGTTTGGCTCGTAAGTTTCAGGTGGTAGTTGTAGAAATAGCGAGACGAGTCTTTTCTCGGCTTAAGAGAAGAAATCTTTATACTTTTGCTCGGGAACTTTGATTTCATATCCGTGATCGACTAGGCAGTGAAAAGGGAAGTGGATAGATAAATCAACCCGTTCGTGAAGGAAGTTGAAATCGCTGCGCAAAGCGCGTTATTCGCTATCAAATGGGAGTTTCTTCTTCGTTCTGGAGAAATTTTTAGCTTTCCTTTATTACTTGAAAGAGCAAAATTTTCTCTACATAATCACATGCTTCTGATATACATACAGCTCTTATGCTCTGAGAAAACAGTAAATTGTCCGTCTGTAATGGTCTTGCGCTCTGCATGCGATGTCACTTCATAATAACTTTTAGCAATTTTTCAACTGTTTATATACTGCGGTAGTTGGCTCCCACGTAGACTTGTAGGAGAGACTTTGTTTTATGGTTTCATGGTATCAAGTTTTTGTTTTTTATTTAATAGCACCAACAAGCCCACTACGATATATTTGTTTCGGGCTAACTACAGTGAGCACGAAACGCAATCTTTTTTTTTTTGGTTTAACACAGCTGCGTGGAAGTTACCTAAGTTCAGGAGAAAAGTTCTGTCCAGCGAAAAGTGTCTCTCAAATAATCTTGCATCAAAAAAGAGCGCGCCGTCTTGGATGAGTTAATAGATCACGTCCCGCCATCGTGGAAATCTTTTTTCAATCTCTAATGTCACATTTATTTTAGCAGCTGCTTACCGAGACCGCCATCTAACTTCCACAGAATGTTCTCAGTTTTTGGATCGTAGTGTGGGATCTTTTTTGATGTTGATAAAGCACATCGTGTAACAGTGTTGTCTAACACATCAGACTTTTGTTGCCTTCAGAATGAGGATGTAATACTCGTAATTGCCACTGACATGCCTCATTTCATTAACGTCGTCGACCTGCTATGTTTCCATCGATTTGAGATGGTAGTTTTCACAGATAGGAGGTGATTAAGGCGCTGTCATACATTGTAGTATTGCAGTATTTCTGATTTATCTGAATGATTTCTTCATTTCATATTCCACGAAGTGTTATTTTTAGGTCGATCTTCTCACTATCAACGCATACGGGAACGACTGCAGCAATTCTCCATGCTGATTTCGAAAAACTGGTGAGTCTGGACCATTTGAGGTTTTTTTAAACACACAGATTTTGCCAGGCTGGTTAGATTGCACATTTAAAGCATGGAAATCGCATCGTTCTTAATGAGTTGAAAAATGGGCATAAAACAATGCTACTGTTAGGGTGGTGCAGAAGTGATGGCGGTTTCGGTCTCGGAATTCTAAATCATACACACTGTTGGATTCGACGAAACCTACGCTATCGAATGGTCACTATAGTCGAAGGGAAGAGCTCATTCCTTTGAAAAATTCGCTTTTGTTAAACGCAAATTATTTTCTCTGCTAAAGCATTGTAAGAAGGCCTTTTTGTAAACACATGCACTTTTGGAATCTCCGAGATTCACGCTATCCAATGATTATCAGTAGTCTAAGGAAGTGCTCTGTCCTGCGAAATTTAAGCGCAACAATGCGCGACGTCTGAAACGTAATTTCATTTTTCACTTCTACAGCGCAACGAGAATGCTTTATAAAAACAGCTAAATTTTTCAAATTTCAAAAAATTGATGGAATTTTTTGGTCCAGCGAAGAATCCTCTTTCAAAAATTCCTGCCCGACAACGTAAAAGACTTTTCAACGAGTCAAAACGTTTGTCTATCTCCTCTAGTACAAAACAAACAACAAAATACTCTATATATTTGAGAGAATCGATTGATGAGCAAAAACTAAATATAAAACATTAAAAACTATAACTATATCTTTTCATTACTATTTGAGCCAACATGTCATGTGGTCTGGTAGGGACTCTTCTTGTACAGCCCGATACGCGTGTTTCGACCTTACAGTCTCGTCAGTCGGGCAGAACCCGTCGTCTTTCAATCTTTAGGGTTGAAACACGTACATGGGGCTGTACAAGAGGCCTCACCAGACCACATGACATGTTTACTCAAATAATAATGAAGGGATATACTGAAATTTCAGCGTGGTCTTAAGAAAATACTCGAAATAAAGCTATAACTATATCTACATATTTATCCATAGTAGAGCAATAGGTGGAGATAGACTACTGGGACTTTCACCTCAAACATTGAAGCAATGAGGAGACCTGGTTGTCAGACACTTTCCATTCCCGACCTCCCATTCGTGAAAAATATTTTTCAGACCATCTGAAGATTGAGTAGTTTAGACACTCTGAAAGAGGGTGATGACGTGCTGAATCGACTAGCCACACATGCTTACTGATCCGTCGTGTTATATATGAAGATAGATTGATATACGTAGAGGAATCAGTCGAGACGTTAACATGGAACGCAGTAACGTCGAAGAACTCCGCCATTTACGCCTTGGTGGGACAAGGGTTACGTTAGGCGACCTAGGAATATTTAGGTGCTCGTAAGGTTTTATGAAATGCATTTCAACGACTGTGATAGTTATGACGTTGATTCAACACGTCCATGCTAATAATAATGTCATGTGATGACATATTTTGAGCCCTTCATATGGTCTGTTATGACACTTATAAAGTGTTAGACACGTTTATCGGCCTTACAGCCTCATCAGCTGCACGGTGCCTTTCAGTTCAATCAGTTCCTAGGAGACATATCCCCTATGTCCCTATACGGACGATGGGTCATGATGGCGCGCCGTTCTACGGTTTCGAAGAGTGGTGCGAGCTACAATACATTTTTGGGTTAATCAAGTCCTTTGAGGAGCATATTCACTGCGAAACGATATTATCGCTGAAGAGATTTTTGTATGAATGATTTTAGCAAGATTAACGCTAATGCTGCCTCAAATCTTTTTTTTTTCGAAGGAAAACCACATAATTGCGAAAAGAATAATATTCTCAGCTGTTATTGAACATTTTCTCTTAGTCTCTTGATATTTTTGTGGTCAATTGATAGTTTGAAAAATTCTGATTCTAATACAAGCCTTTTGTTTGAAAAGAATTTCACAGCACGTTCTAACGATAGATAAGAGATGACATTTTGCAACCGCAATCGAATTTTTAAATTATAGCGGATTTTTTGGGATTATAGAGCTAGACTTCATTTCTTACAATTTTTTTGTTGAAAAAACTTATATTATCATTGAAGAACTTTCGTAAACATATTTCTAAAAAGAATAAACCTCAACTGTCTCAGAAATCCCTACTTTTGCGAAAATTTTGGCAACAAGGAGTTGTTTTCAAAATCATAGGTGCTTAGGGGTTAGTAAAGATTCAAGGTATCGAATATTTTTTGAAGGTCTAGCTGAAAATTTCATTCACCGAGAAATGCTTGAGTGTGAAAGATAATTTTATTTTTACTGTCAGAGCGCATTAAGGAAGCCATTCTGACACTTTCACAATTGACGAGATTTCATATATCGAGCAATTTTTGGAACACTCAAGAAATCAGAAAAAAAACGTTTTTTCCAAGAGGTCAAATGAGGATGCGGACTTCGAACTTATACTCTTTTAGCTGTTAGAACGCTACAAGGAGCCCATTCTAAGAACCAAGTACTGTTGAAATTCTAAGAACCATACTGTTGAAATATCTAAGATTGCCTCATCTAATTATAACAAATTGCTTACGAAAAGACTTTACCCAGCGAGAAATGCTTGTATGTGAAACAAAGATCTTTTTTCAACTGTTATAGCGCAAAAGCAGGCTTTATGAGCAAAAGAAAGCGTCGTTCAAGTTTACTTCATTCTAGTTATTGAATAGTTGCCAAATCTTACGAAAGTAAAAAATACTTTTTTCATCGAAAGGCGCGAACATGGTGGAGAAAAGCAATCGCTCTGCCTCCGTTTCTTCTTCATATATCACAGCTATGAGTAAGGAATTTGAAAGAAATTACACATTGATCTGAGAAAACGGAATGTGGAGTGCACTAATAATCATAAAACTACTAAAATATCGATGAAGTGGGATCCGACGCAATAATCAGCACTATTTCTGACGAGTTAATCATTTAGTTCCAATTTTTGGCCACTATGATGAATTTTATGCATTTTATGCAATGAAGTATATAAAAAGTGAAAGAAATAAAAGATAAATATGATTTCCTTATGGGTAAGTATAAATGAAATATTACAGAAATATTTGATAAAGGTTCTTAATATAGCTTGCTTGTAAAAACATAGTTTTCCCTTTGAAAGTGTGGATTAAAGTGGAGGAGTTACGTATTTCTAATAAAATTAACCTTATTGAGGTTTGTTCTATCATATTTGATCATTGATTGACACAGAAATCCCATCCCTTGACGGAAGAAAGTACAAATTCATCATAAAACTACCACATTAGCATTGTAGCAGGCGCCGACAGCCTCTCTTCGCGGCTGCCCGAGTTCCTCGCCAGGTGACAATGGCGCCGTCCGCAAAGTGATATAGAGGAGTCGACGCCGAACTGTTTACACTCAACGCACCGTGAAAAAGTCGCCATGGCGTGTTCATTAATTGTTAATAATGTCACGTTCTTCAATAATCCTATGTCTAACTTGACGCATAGCGTTCAGAATTGCCACTCAATAATAATTCATTATCTGTAGTGATTCTGCGAAAAAAAATTTCGTTTTGTATTTTAGTTGTTTGATTACTATCATGAGATAGCTTCAGATGGTTGAAGTTGATAATAAACCATTCAACTGTCATCATAATAAGCATGATACATTTTCCGAGAAAAGTATAGTCAAATACTCGATTTGCTTTAGCGTCCTACTGATGGTTGTCATACAGTGGGTACTGAACAGATGGTACTTACGGCAGACTTATGTTATAGGAGAACTGGCATTATTGAAAAGTAGAGTTTATACGTTTCGTTTGATTGTTATCTTTGAAAAGATGAGATTCTTTTTGTGGATAAAATGTTGCCCTTCAATTGAAAACATCCAGGTACAACTTCAGCTACGAATTCAGTCGTTTGCAATTACCTAGCAGCAGAATGGAGTTCGTGCAATATATTCCGGTCACATCAAATATTACAATGGACATAAAAGCTACTTCCTGGCGTGGAATGTTGGTCAAATTCAAGTTAATAAATAGTTAACTTTCGATTTTCAGTAGAATTTTTTTGTCTTCGACGCCTTCTATGGGAATTAATAGGTTTAGGAAAAAGTTCTCAGAAAATGCTTGTAACGTTTCTGGGTGTTGGCCACTTTTTTGTGTTTGGACTCACTTGAAAGCCCGTCTTCTCCCGCGTTGATTGGTATATAAATTATCTACTGATCTCAAGATGGAAACAAGCGAGCAAATTAGGTTGTTGATGATGCGCGAATAGCTGTTGGGTTCAAATGCGATGGTGGTAATTGAACGCATCAATTGGGTTTGGGGCGAGGACACAGTTGGCAGATGTACGTTGTACAGGTTTTTCAAAAAGTTTGACGAAGGTGAAGAAAGTTTGGGAGCTCAGTCGCGTTCAGGTCGACCAAAAAGAAGTTGATCGTCAAGCTGTGCGAAGCGATTTAAGTGGTAGGAAATGCTTGAAGTTGAAGGAGAATACTTTGACTATTAGTTTTGTCTTAGTCCGGGGGTGCATAAATGAATATTCTACAAGCATTTTCGTAGAACTTTTTCCCCAAACTACTGACATTGCTAGTGTTGCTCTGTAAGTAATTATGGGGTCGACTGAATTATCTGCTTGGATAGTGATATAATTATTGTAACTTTCTCATCTTCTAAAAATTTTATTGGCTTTCTTTTATAATTGTATTTATGGGCAAAAGGTTTTATTTTGAAGTTTCGCCTCTTCACGCGAGCATTTTGCTCTCGTAGTCGTGGCTGTGATTTATACCAATTTACAGCTGTCGTCGTTATGGTTTCGAACTCACATCCGCAGAATTCAGTGAGTTTTGCGATCGTTTATCTGCCCTTCCAGTGGTGGAACATGGTTCTTACAATAGGAGTTCTCGTTTATCGTTGTTGGTGAGCATTGGCTATTGTTCCTCATTTTTGGTGTGAATATCGTACAAATTCTTGAACGGCAGAAGTTTTGCTAACTCCATAACAGTAGAATTGGGCTGCATTTCGTATGAGATATGAAGTGGTTCTGATGATATTGTGCTACTAGGGAAGTTTATTGATGGATTTTCGTGGGCATTATCATTTTTTCTCTTTTTGTATCAAGAGTGATTAGGCACCGTGAGGAACAATAATAGTCTTCATACAATTTCAGCAATACCATTCTCTTCGAGTGTTTTTGAAAGCAGCCATCTATCGATCGACTGTTTTGCAATGTCAGTCAGGTGATCTTTTCACCGAGCGTGCAGTTTAAGATGTTCGGCGCCGATTCACTCATATGTAGGGGCTCGGTAGAACCGAAAAGGACTGTGCTACTGAAGAGGCTTGACAAGAAAGCCGAAACGTACGTCTAGCACTCGAAGGTGCCATCCAGACATGAAACCCAAAAATTATGCTATCACGTCATATCGTTTTTAGCGAGGTCTCAAAAACAGTCAGTTGGAAAGGTATATTGAGATATCTTCATGGACGTTGTTGTATCAAGAGTGATTAGGCACTGTGTAGAGCAGTAAAATTGTTCATACAATATTTTTTTAAGTATGTTATCGAATGTCACTATTTCGATTCCAGGCAACTGCTGTGATGGCATTGCGATGTCGCTGAATGAGCATTCTGGATATGTATCACGTAGCATACTAAGTAAAAGATTGATGGATTGTCTCAATGGCGATAATTTTATTAAAAAAAGGAAAAGAGGCGGTATATCTATACGGATGAATTAGTTGACAAGCCGCAGATTGAATTCTATGACAAAATGATTGCAAAACTAGATCAACTACTTAATATTTAGAGTTTATGTTGTATGCAGTCAGTTAGTAATCTCCCGTACTCTATTGTTCGCCGCATTTCTAAGCATTTGAAGATCTCGGTAGACTATAGACCGATATCACAGACTGACCATCGTTGTTTCACAGTATCCGGGTTAGGTAGCATTTAGTCTGTTAGTACGGGGATGCTGACGGGGTTTTGTTGCCATTGTGAGCTTCGGGTCCAATTCAGTTTTAAATGATCAGTAGACATACTCATTTCAAAATTGTTGATTGAGCATGAATGTGATTTATTGTGTGTTACTTTAATGTTCAAGTTAGTCCCATAAATGTTTTCTCATAAACTGTGAGCTTACTAAACTTAAGTCATGTTTACTAGATAGCACACTTCATTGCTTTTTATGCTCGCTCTCATAGCAGCGTGCAATCGCAATCGCAAGATATCGAGGCTTCCTCCATTTCACATGATTGTTTACTGACAATGCTCGACATGAAAAGTTCTACCAGTGTTATTTTGAGAATCTTAGTCGCAACGTAGCAAATCTCGCCACGATCCGGGAGTGCTAGCCGGTGTCTTCTGTCGCGGCAACTTGGGAGCACCGTATTAGGCTGCGGCAGAATACCACGTAACAACAAATTTCAAATCGCAGCAAACAAGTTCCCGATGCGTTCGCTGTTTGCCTCTGTAGCATTAGGTGTTAGGAAAGCTGGCGAAGTGGTGAATTGTCAAGTTTCTTCGAGGATCATTGCAATTCGAACGAACGAAAGTGTTATTGCTGTGTACACCTGTCTGCACTGCCACTGTGAAACTGATAAGCCGCTGAGATTATCAAATTTTCGTCTAATGACAATACTTTCACACTCACTGACTTGTGAGATGTTTACCTTTTAATCTGGAATGTTCTAGTTTTCGTTCTTTGTCAATATGTAGCGGTTACAAATTTGCAACTGACAAAAAACGCCTTTCTAAGAAAGGAGAAGGTAGTCCTATCTGGTTATACTTGACAGAAGACATTGATGCATAGACGGATGTTACGTCACTATTCTTGAAAGTTGTCGTCAGATGGGGCAGAAATGTTGAGGCAAAAGCCTTGCAGGCGCTGCTTCGGCTTGTCCGACAGTGCTAACGACCTGCAATCATGTGAGAAACTTATCTCGACTGTCCTGAAGATTGCAAGAATATCCGACTAGTATAGCGTTCTACGACATCAGCGAAGGAGACAAAATCCTTCTTGAGTAGTAGTCGAAACAACGGGCTAGATGTTCGGAGACCTTTGCCGATAATTAATGCGAGGAAACGGTTCGAATAAAGGAAGTGGTGCGATCTACACAGTAAATGTGACGACGTGTCATGTGCAGTCGAATGAATGAAATAAATGTGATACGTGAAGTTTCTTCTCCGTTCTCCAGTGTCATTGGTCTCTGTAGATCTAGACGTTGTATTTTTTATTTTTATCACATTACTCGACATCATATATGTCATCCAATACGGATCTCAGTATTCCTTGCATTTGCTTTGTTTCCTTTCATATACCGTTGCAACAATTATCAGACTTCCTTCGTTTGTAGGTTTGATAACTGCCTCAGATATAATTCGTACGTAATCGGAAGGCAAAGTTTTGTTAAAGCTCTGCATGAAAAATGGAAGCATCATACAACTGTTACTTTTCTGAAGCCTATGCAAGGTTGGTGTGTCATCTTCAAAGCGTTAGCCGATGTTTTGGATTGTTCGCCTTCTTCAAAGTCTAGACGTACTATACAGACCATGAATGAGTTAGTCGAAAAGAGAGGAAAGCTGAAACTCGATTTTTAAGGAACATTTCTGATACTGGTGATACCAAATGTCAGCTGCATAAGAGCTTCATAAGAGGACTCACATCACTACAAGCAGAAGAAAATGTTAAAAGCAGCACAGAGACAAACTATTCTAAAGAAGCGCCATCGGATGTTGTGCACACCTAGTGTTTAGCTGTCAGCCGTGATAAACGAAGGTGGGATCACTAAGATTTCTCTCAGTGATCTAGAATCGATACCGAAAAATTCTACAATAAACTATTCCGCTCCGCCATCTACATCAGGGGCACTGGGATTTCCTCTAAAAAAACGTTCAGGTATCTACCTTATCAAATTCAAGTTGTGATAGAAAGCATGAAGAAAAGCACAGCCGTGGGATCCGATAGCATCAGTGTCGACTTTCTGAGAGCTGGAGACTTTATGTTATATGTATCTTTTCCAGCACACATGTCGATCTTATCTTCAAATGAAAAAAATCCCAGATCGGTGTTGGACACGGCGCACAGTCAACCTCTGCAGAAGAAGTGACCGGAGGACTTGTTGAGTGTACCTTTGCAAGCTCTTTGAGTAAAATATTATACCTTTGCGCATATCCAGATCCTCGAATGATGCACAAAAATCTTACCAAGAAGAATTTCGACAAGGATTCTACTATATGGACTACACTCGAACGGTGTCAAATGTCATAGAAGTCTGTCGACATTACTAGCTGCCCATGACCTTGACTTTTTGTCGATTATGAGTAAGCGTTCGCTATCCTCGAAACGAATTCACTTCTATCAGCGCTCGTCGACCACGAAGAGGATCCGTTATACATAAGAACTGTATGAGGCTATCATCGGAATTGCAACAGCGAAAATACGGCTTTTCATCGACTCCTTACCATGCCCATTAGACAAGGGATCGACAACGCGATATGTTATCGCCAAAATTGTTCACCACTACACTGCAGTGGAGAATGATTCGCTCGACTGAGAGGAGAAAAGCATACATATAAATGTAAATTTCCTACCAAACCTTTGATTCGCGGATGACAATCGCCACATTCTTGAAAAGTATTAATGTACTATAGACGATGTTTAAGGAACTGAACGAAGCGGGAAAGAAGATCGGATTACGTATAAATCGCATGAACATCTAGTTTATTAAAAGCAAATGGTGCAGTGGCGAATAAATCGAATTAAATGGTTTTCCTATTAGAGAGACCATCTCTTATGTGTACTTTGTGCGGCCACTGAACATGTAGAAGAACGCGAAGAAGGTATTAGCTAGAAGAAGGAGACCAGTATGGGACGCATTGTAGCCTCTCAGAATAGCAAGCGGCCAGGTAGCGGACCTCAAACTGCATGCTAAATTTTTTGACTCAAGAATCCTACCAGCGCTCTGCCATGCAGCGAAGACGTGGGTTGATGCTACGACCACGTCAAAATTACTTCGAACAAATCACAGATGCTTGAACAGTGTCTTCTGACTTTAGTCGGCACTCACAACGTTAACCGGCTTGCACAATCCTGATCATACCATCTTTGTGATGAAGAAGAATTTACATTGATAACGAACGCTAGATGGCCACCTATACACTAAGTATGGACGACAGATGGATGAAAAGAACTGTAGAGTGGACTACGCGAGAATACACTCCTCTCCGAGGTGACCACCTACACGTCCGGCGGGCTGTTCACAAGATGAATTAATTAGCTGTAATTGCAGCTTCAGATGTTTTATAGGTGATGGTGTGAAATTTGCGCCATGCGCTGCGTTCTTCTTGCGATCAGCGTTCAACCAAAACCATGGGCGATGATCAGAAAAAGAAGAAATGAACAGCGAATTGTGTTAGGGTCTGTTGCTTCAGTTTGCCGTTTGATACTGAAATAAATCCTTAAATAAATATGGCTATATTATATATTATTCTGATAGGCATTTCTTGCTTTACGTTTATTGTAAATAACGTTTCACTTCGTTTTCATTTTATATTTATTTCAATTTGAGGGGATGTTGATTGGTGCAAAAGTTCTAGCGGTTGCGAACTGTGATCAAAATGGATCGCAAAGCAGCAGAGACGACTCGCAACCTCAACGGCGCATTTTGCCCGGGAACTGCTAATATGCACGCAGTGCAGCGATGGTTCAAGAAATTTCGTGAGCAGGTGCATCTTGGCAACGCATAAACAAAGATTACTTTTACCATTGACGCAATTATCGAGGCTGATACTCTTAAGTCTAGGCGAGGTGGTACAAAATACGCAGCGTTGATCAGTTTACTATCGTATACCAATTAAAATGAATTTGGAAGGCGAAATTGATTGCTGCAAAGGTGATGGCGGTTTTTATAGACAACTATATGTCGCACAACAAACACTTAAGAAATCCAATAGATTTTACTACATATTTTTGCCGCATTCCTCATATTCGCTGGACCTTGCGCCCACCGAATACCAATTCTTCAGGCATCCCGATAACTACTTGTAGGGAAAACGCCTTCACAATCAATAAATTGCAGAAAAGCTTTCCAAGAATTCGTCAAATCGCGTAACACCGATTTTTGTGCTTCAACAGTGATTTTTCGTCAGCAAAAATGCGTTAATTGTAATAGCTCTTATTCCGAATGATAAAGATGTTCTTAAGCCTAATTATCATGATTTAAAATTGACAGAATTGAAATCGCGATTAAAAGCTATAAAACAAGGATATGCAACAACGAGATTGCTTTGAATGCAACCGAACTACTTCATTTGCTTGGTTTCGCCTCGTTCATTTGAGTACCTAATCAATTCTGTCGACGCTATATGCTTGGTAAACTTCGGCCACAAATGTGGAGTTTAACTATTAGTGGAAGTATGAACTGCTATTTGATATACATATATATATGAATATTTGTTCATCCGGGTATGATAAAGTCTTCTCATCATTATACGTACAATATTAGGAAAACCAGAGAATATGGAAGAAAAATTCTTTATCTAAGTTGTGCAGTATATGATGTGTTCGAAAACGGAGAGGGTTACGTCTTCTTGCGGTCGACCTGAAATATCTTCTTCTGTTAGTTTCGTCGTAGATTTTATCTCAACTAAAAACTAAATATTGTGTCATAGGCTTTATGCATTCGAGGAACCACGGTGGAATACTCAATCCTACATACGATAGAGGTTTAACACGTAATGCCCAACCATAATTGCTAGATGTGATAAACTTGACCGAATAAGAAGGAAACAGTCGAAGTGGAGTTCAATAAGATCATATAGTTGATGCGTTTAGTTGCAGAAGACATAACCTTATTCTACTGCTTTCCGAGTGCTACCAAAGACAGGGACTTCAACGGATTTATGTAAGAGCTTCTTGCCTGTACGCTAATGCGGAGCATTGTTTAAAGCGCAAAAACTATATGCTTAACAATCTGATAACAATGTTGAGCTTTTTATGAGGTCCAGTATGGCACTTATACAGTGCTAGGACATGTGTTTCGCCAACACAGGCGCATCAAAAGCGCGGTGCCTTTCGATTCAGCCAATCCCTTGCAGAGAAATATATCCCTACCCATAAAAAAATCGACGCCGACTTATTTAAGTTATCGCATATCAAGCGATCAAATCACCCGATCAGAAGGGAATTGGCTGAACCGAAAGGTACTGTGCTTTTGGTGAGCCTACACTGGCGAAACACTTGGCTAGCAGTGTATAAGTGTCATAACAGACATCATATTAGGGTTTAAAAAAATGTTATCAGAATGCTATTGCTTTAATCTAGTTCTATATAACAGTCGAAAGTAAAGGTATATGTGTAACAAATACCTGTAGGAAAAATTCTTAGAATTGCTCTAATAACTCTTGTTTATGGTGCTTTTCCAAGACATCGGGTAGTTGGAAAGAGAAGCAAATCAAAATATCTATGCTAGCAACTGTAGTGAATTAAATGGAAAGTCCTACTGAGAGGAACCTCATCTGTCTTTTCAGTATGAGTCAAAAATGCAAATAGTAGAAATCAACCCTTTCGCGCTGATGCGGAATAATTTCTTATGAAATCTAGCGTTCAGATCGAGTCGCACCCTACTGCTTTCAATTTTCTTTTCTTTTTCAGTGTCGCATTCATCGCACAAAGCTTCTTTGCTAGACCTTTTTCAGTCATTCGCTAGCTTATAGAAGGAAGATTTCGAGTTGGGCTCCAGTCGGGAGAACTTCATTTTGCTCTAGAAATATGCAAAAGAAACTGTTTCTTGGAAGAGCTTAGTGATCAGAAATTTGAGTGCTAATCAACCATTTCATCAAATCTAATTTTTATAATAAACTATGGTTTTTGCTTAGAAATCGGAAGTTTAAAATGAAAGCTGAAGAAGAACCTTTATACTCATAGAGTTCGTAGCCCATCAACTCTTTTACTTGCCGAGAAAATATTGTTTACCAATGGTGTAGAGTGGTGTGCATGAACTTTTGCGCTAGGTGAGCTTCAAACTTACATTTCACATTATCTGGGGAAACGTGCTGAACCGTTGCCCTACCGACGCCCGTTTTGACATTACTTTTTCTATAGTTCAAAGCGTTAACTGTCAGCAAGAGTGGTGTCCAAAAGGGCGTCGGTAGTGCAATGATTCAGCACGCGCCCCTCGGATAGAGTGAATTTTGGGTTTGAATCTCAGCTGAGGCAAAAGTTCTTACACACCACTCTACATCATTGGGTATATTGTAACACCATACCACCGCTCGAGGCGGTCAGATAAAATGAATCTATATAATTTTAAGTATGTTCAAAGCATTAGCGAGGTTGGTACGCCACAGCCATACACGCGTATTTCGGAGGTCTCGTCCTCCTCGTCAGTAGCCACGGGAGGCGTATGTGGTGACATCTGGACGTACAATGACATTATGCTATCACCACTTTCAGTAATCGACTGCGTGGGCCACTGACGAGGAGCTCGAGACCTCCGAAACACGCATTTATGGCTCTGGCGTACCAACCTCGCTAGCGCTTTAAACATTCTTGATAATTATATTGAATCTTTATAGCGAGTTTTTAAAGCAGTCAATGCTATGGATCAAAATGAATTCTGATTCATCCTCAAAATATTGTTTGTTCTCAGTAACCCAGCAGACCCGCAGTGACCGAAAATTGGACTTCGTCCTGGGTGCCGGTCAAGTGAGACCAAGTACGGTGTGAAAGGGTTTGTAATCTGGCAGTTCGTTTCAACGTCTTACCACACGTCTTCTATGACGCTGTCTTTGATAATGTTACTTACTCTGCTTTTGCCTACTCACTTTTTTGTCGGTTCCTTCGATGAAAAATAACGCACTCTATTGTTTTTAAACAAAAAAGTGGCATAGTACTTACCCATGTTCTGTCTTCACTGTACAATATCCAGCCGCTCCACTACTGGTGGTGGCACCTAAAACAACCGCGTAATGAAATCTTAATTATTTTTTTGACATGAGGATGGAATGGTGTTATGTTGTAAGCGATTTATGTTGAAGGAGAATTTAAACAGCTCTATTCTCACCTGTTGTGGTTTCAAACCCGAGCAGCTGTGGAAAACTCCTCATTCTTGACAATTTTTTCGTTGTTTGGTCATCACCGAGACTCGGCTCGAATCCGAGTCTATAAAGTCAACAAAACTATTGCACCCGATTCAAAACGTTTGCTCCATTCCTTGAACACACCTTTTCAACTCCTCCTTTACCGCACCTCTACACTCATGCGACACATCGATAAACTTCATTTCCCTTTCAAACACGAGATTGCGATCATTCTGAATTGGAAAGCTTGAAAGTCGCCTAATCGGATTCTCAGCACACTGAGCCAATTATTAAGGACTCAGAATTCTTTTTTCATGGAACCGCTTCTAGCGATGGCATGATGTTACGAATATACTCATTGTTAGATACTCATTTGTGAAATTCATGGAAATGTCTCTCAAAAAGTCCTTCGAAGCTATGAGCTAAGAGTAAGTTAGGCGCTACAGAACTGGCTGAGGAGAGTTATTCATGTGAATTGTGTCACCATGAAGGTTTGATAGAGTTCGTGTCTTTATCGAAGCATGCTCGTACATGACTAACATCTCTTTTCGATGAGTAATGATTACGACTATTATTTGACGCTTTACAATGAAGATAGAGTCGAATGCTTTTTGAATGCAGCTAGAAGACTTGTGGCGATACCCTTAAGATTGCCTCAAGAAATCGACTAAAATGATCATAACTTTATTCCACAGTAATGAAGCCCTGGAAAAGACTGCTTCGCGCCATTATCATTGATCTCAATTGACACTCGACAGAATTCCTTATCCACTTACATTACTCCTCGAAATAAAATCTTGAAGCAACTTTGTGAAGTTCTCCATTACGACGCCGTCCACTTCAACATACCAACTGCTGTCGCGACGGATGTTTCTGATTTCCCAACAGGAAATCGGAGTTCGCTCCAGTGCACTCGTTTTTTCTGAAATGAAAGAAGATTATTCTCTGAGAATTGATTTGGTGGACAAATATGAGAGCTCTTGATGGGAAGCAATGGCTTAGTAATCATCGTAAAATGATGTTCCAACGACGGGAGATGCTAAAGCGCTGATAGACTGTACTGACAATGTTCTCCAAGAAAAATGTATACAAAGAGTTCGGAATAGCTTTGCTTTTTTGCAATAGTTGACTTGCCTCAAAAGCTAGATAACCCGTCAAAAACAGAAGCGCAAGAAAAAGACGGCCTTCTAGAAGATGAATTGCGCGAAACGTTAAGCAGTGAAATAGAGACTGACTCGGTTTTATAATAGAGAAACTACTTGATAAATGACAGTCAATTTTGGCAAGTATTCTAAAATTATCTTGAGATGAACAAGACACCTTTCAACCGCGGGCAATGAGTGATACAAACTGGTAGCTAAAATAATTATAGATCACAACGATGGACTACAAAATTAGGCCTCTTTTATGGGCCGCTTTTCTACAGATTTGCTCAAAGTGATATAATCTGATAAGGATATAACATGTTTTGAGCTGCTACGTCTAGTGGTATACAGGCGTCTGTTTCGTCCTATTGGGACTCATCAGTACCACCGTCTCTTGGTTAAGCCGATTCCCTGAGTCGACTTCCGGTCACCACAATGTCAGGTAACTACATCATTTAACCTTGAGTGAATTTTTACTCGGCGTCTATTCCTTTATAGAGTATTATTCAACCTCAGCGGATCGGCTAAATCGAGGGAAGGTGATATGGATGAGTCCCAATAGGACGAAACAGGCGTCTGTATACACTAGACCCAACAGCTTAAAATATGTTATATCCCTTGCATAATTCGGCTTTTTTTTTATCGACATCTCCCAGGCCCCTCAACCTTCCCACGCTGTACACTAGACCGCTGCAGAAATTTTACGCACACTAATTATTCCCTCGTTTTCACATTTCACTAGATGATGAAACTATGTCTCCACACAACTTATTTTTCACCCAGGAGTACCTTGTGTGAGCAAACACCAGTACGTACTGTTCACTCCCCATTCTTGAACACCTGAGCGCTTCCGAACGATGTCTCTTTGACCACGCTCCCTCATTCCTTCCACGCTCCCTTTTTCTTCCAGCATGTTTGAGTATGTCTCCTTTTCCTTACCTTCCTCTCTCCTCTTCTACTTTGTGTGAGTCATCTTACCTCCCAGAGTTTTCTTCCCCCCATAGGCTGCACTATCCCAACAATTCATTCTTCTCTTTCCCCCCTCCCCCTTTCTTCCTCTCTATGTGTCCCGCAACAGACGCACGCGACTCTTTTGAATCTCCTCCCCCATTCCATTTGAAGTGACGCCTACAATCGAAACCTAAATACCACCTAGCTCTCCTCCCCCCTTCATATGTTCAGACTTCTTTCCGCCCCCGCCCTCCTTCACAATAAACGTCCACTATGAGCCCTCAACCTACTACAAATTCGCATATTGATCACAAATCGTCGTGTGGATAGACTGCCGTCGACCAGACTCCTCGTACATGTAATAAGACATCAGAAGACATGGGAAGTTCCTACTGTGTATATTGCCCCATGCTAGAGAACCTTTTCGCCTAGTGCGTTCTTCGCCCTAAAGGGTAATTGTCGCCACCTGTGTGAATTTTTATGCAGTTACAAATCTAAAAATTTTTACAAGCATAATAGATGCATCGGTTGTGGTACTTGTGAATGTGGTATGTAGGTGCTTATGTACGTTTTGATAAACGCACACATGTATGCATTCGTTTGTGTGTATCACTATTCAGCATGCATTCACATTTGCGTGTGTCTGTATATGTGTGCGTTTTCAGTTAGAACAGGACCGGCTGGAATTAAGAAAAAAAGTAAATACTGAATTGAATTCAGCCACATAGACATAGTAGAATCAAATCTTATACCGGAAGGTCTTTAATCTCATTTATGAGCTTCAGTTGCGAAGCGGACGCCTCGGTGATCTGCCGTACTGTGTTCGACTTACTGAAACTGGGTGAGACGTAGCTTGGACGACGACGACAGCTATATCACAATGACGCTATTTGGTGTTTATCACCATTCTCTGAGCTTCTATTTGTCTTTTCTTCCATAAAATCACAGCTAATACAATTCTAGTGCAATGACAAAGGTTTCGTGCACAGTTCTCAATATTGGTGCGAAGGCTTTACTAATTTTCAAAGCCCTTTAGCTCCTTAGAACGTGTTCAATAACTTGTTTACTTCGATTTGGAAGGTGTTCATATAACTAACTGGAATAGGGGAAAGCTTTTCTATCGCTGCGCACTTTTATCATCTTATACGATCGTATCAAACTTTCTTTTTACTGACGATCTCACACCTTCAGCATGCAACCTGTCTCTCGCTTTTATCGCATTATAAAGGATTTTATCTTCATAAGACATACAATACTGGCTGATCACATCTACTTGCATTCTCAAAATAGTCAGGCTAGGCGACCCGTGAGGTACTTGCTATTTACTGCCGGAGAGTGTCTAAGGTGTGTTGGTGGATCAACTCTGGATACCGGCCCTTTGTTGTGCACAATCTTTCGAATAGTTGTATTGTCGTACGTTCGCGGTATTTCTGCATTATTCTTTGTGTATCTCAAACGTATGGTCTGTGTCCTACACAAACAAACGGAATGTTCTGCGTAGCTGCTCGTCGGCATGAACAAGAACGCGAGGATTTGATTAACAATGGCTATAGCAAAATTACTAGTTTCTACTGATCATCGATAAACTTGAAAATTGTGCCAGCTCACCAGTCTCTCAGACATATAATGAAGATCGCGTTTTTACTCATACCAAAGCTGCTCGAAAAATGAAGGGAACTAAGGCCTGGCTGGTCCTTATGCAGTCCACCTAATTAGGCTAATAGTGAATGCTAGCTGTAGAGGATCTTAACAGGAGGATCTATATTGGTATAGGCAGAAAAAAATCATTCGAAGCAGCACGATAACGATCTAAGCTGAGGAAATGACGTTGAAATTTTTGCAACTATCATGCGCTGTTATGCGCTCCGATGAATGAAGAAGAAGATCATCCATGACACGGGTCACTGAAATCTGTTAGAAATATCATAGTTGACTAAGGATGTTTATTCAATTAATGATATAGTCTGATAGAGTGTTTAAGCATTTCAAGAAGATTGTTATGGCATTTCTAGTGCTAGACGCACGTTTCGGCCTTCGAGCAAGCCTCATAAGTAGCACATGCCATCAGGTTACTCGCCCCTACCACGGGAAGTTGACGTCGAACAAGGTACACTTTGCGTCAGGTGAAAACTAAGTCAACATGATTTTTTTTAGACTGATTGATGGTTGATGTATTTTGCACGGCTTACGGCTTTTTTTAGTGACAGCCTGGAGCCATCAACTGTAAAATGGCCTAGACCATATTCACGTTATCAAGTCACATCACTGTTTGTCTCTCCGTTTCTACTCTATAAGCATGATAATCAATGGAACGTGAAGACCTTCGATATGCATGTAATCCATTGACGTGCTGAACCTTGATAAAGGCTTGAAACAGTCTTTATAATCATGCTAAAATCCTATAATGAGGTTGGGGCCAGCGTGGCCGAGTGGCTGTGATGATCGTCGTGGGGCGGGTGGAGCCGTGCTACATCCCCAACCCTCTCCGGTAGTCAACAACGATGCGTTTTGAAACGCCACAGCCAGGCTATTCTCGACATTGCAACGAGGCTCGCTTGGCCAGTATTTTACGACGTTCAAGAAAAAGCGAAAAAACATATTGTATGCTAGAAGTTCTAGGATCCGTAAAATCTGGATCTGGAGTAAAAAAAAACGCTGTGAAGACTTATCAATTAGGTGTCAAGATAACGAGATTTCTGAAAAACAGTCGGCGAAAGATGTCTAAATATCTACGCACTGTATTGAGAGATTAACATTTGATCAGGTCACCTCAGCACTTTATCGATGGCTTCCATCGCCTCTCTATTTGTCGTTTTCGCTTTGTTGTCGAGTCTTTTTTTCGAGATCTGAAAATTTTACTTTCGGCAAATCGTGAATTCTTCATTACTTCTTGAGCCTAATTTTGACGAATTTTTCGGCTTTTGCATAAAGGCAATGTCATAGATTGAAGTTCCTGTCCTCATCTACTCGTAGCTTCACGGATGGAGGCAATCGTGAAATGATTTGCAAGTGTGCCTAGGCTAACATTCAAAGCCCTGCCACTTATAGCCTTATGGATATTGTTTTACAATGACAATGTGCTGACATGCTTTTATTCCATAGCAGAAGCTATTGCCTTTTTTTCCTAGTAGGAAGGTGTTCAAATGTTTAAGCTGTACAATTAATCACATAAAAATTTTATATTTCACTTCACTACAGACTTTTTACGCCCAGTCGACAATCGTCACAAAAAGGAGAATGCTGTCGTGTATGTGAGTGCAATGTAACTGTTTATTATTTCCGATATAACAGTAGATGAAGTCGGTAAAGAAAAACTCCTCTCGTCTTTCTGCTTCCCAACTCGTCAACTTCTTTGGGCACTTGTGGAACTTATGCGAACGAAATATTCCTACGAACTCTAATAACGAATAATGATAAAATTTCTTGCGACAGCATATCTTCGACTGACGATATAAAAGCTGCGGAAGATCTCTATTGATGAATTCTTACAAAATATTAAAATTTGGAATCAAAGAGCTAGCTGTAACTAATATACATGCATTCATGCAAGCAATGTATATATTGTGTAGCAAACTAAATGTAATGTAATGTAGGTATTGAAGGATTAAAGATTGAACTCTTGACGTTGATCGATTCCTGAGGGAAGCGCAATGCATTCGACTTCATCAATTATCGTTTGAAGGAATGAATGTATATCTGACTTTTACAATGACTCGTAGTAACCTAAAGATCTATGAAATTAGTACTTCTATTCTCGAAGATAAGTTTGGCACAGATTCGAAGACCCCAGAGCTCTAGAGGTTTTGGTCATCCAGAGACACGAGGATTGAAATAGCTGCCTCGTCTGTTATGAGGTGCGCCTCGCACTCCTACGCCCCTCTCGCTTTGAGTCAAGTTGCAAATATCCATTTATAATCTACGTCGAGATAATTTGTCCATATCTCAAGACATAATTCTAGTGAATTTACTAGTAAGCATTTTCGTATTGTGTGCTTTATAATTCCTGTCAAATCTTAGCTTGTCAAAAAATTGCAAACAATTAGCGGCTGGAAAGTCGCGAGCTATCACACTATGAACGGAAATCCATTGCATCAACAATTTTCTTGCTTCGCTCATCTCTTAGCTATGCTCTAATTAATCAGTGCTATTGGCAATCTCCCGTTAAGATATGTACTAAACCTAGTTAGATTGAAATAGTAGTCAAAATCACTATGTCTCAACTTTTGCTTCCACCCTTTTATTCAACGGCAGAATACTAGATGAGATAGAACAGTAAAATGTTGAGATACGAGCAGAATATGAAACCTTGCTTGGGCCATGAGGACCTGGTTACACTTATGTTAATTCATTAATAGAGATCCTATAGAATTTCTTTTAATTTAAGTGTTATAGTATTGGACTTAGGAGGAAAGTCTCTTACTCTCAAGCAAAAGCTTGACACTTGGATGTCGTTTGAATTCTTTGCTTCTTTCAAGGTCCTTAATAAAGTCATTCTCAATCAGCACTTATATGTCACATCGATCGTGATTCGCGTTCAAATGTTCTAAACCGAACCTACCTCAATGAACATTCCAAATTCTGCGCTGTGCGCACAAGCACTTTTGATTGTCTCCACTGCGACGTCGCAGTGGTTGCAATATGAGGGGTACACTCGCAGGAGATCGTCATAGGTCTCCGTCCACACCTTCAACAACAAATCTATTGGTCGTTGGTTTGACTTGAAGTGTGACGATTTCGACCTCATGCGAAAGTTCACAGTGTCCGTGAAGTGCTGTATCAGCGTGTGTTATCTGATTTTACTTTAAATCAAATCAAATCATTGACATTTTAATTGCGTATATTGAAATGTAGAGTTCATGCGGCGCATACAAGGTTGATGGTTCTAACTCGCTCTTATGGCTCACCAAGTCATCTATCTTTCCGGGGTTAGTGAATTGGCACCATACTGCTCTCAGACTTGTCTGGGATGATAAGAAGCCCTGACTCGTTACAGCGGGAGGAGTGCGCGAGTAATTGTAAAGGCCAAACACGCATTCAATCACCTCAAACAAAATTGATCATTGAAGACGAATGCATGGCGCATTTATTGATCAACGTCGACAGCTTTATCCTTTATACTTCATATTAAATTGTAGAGATCCGACTGACGTCCATCGGTCACATGAGAGGATACTAAAGGATTTTCATTTGCGTCTCAGCGTTCTAGAAACATTATTACTCTACACCGCTGGCTAAGAATCTGTAGACGTTCAGATCACTTTTATCGGTAGTGTTGAAAAACTTTATAGCTCTGATAACTGTCGCTCTTTGGGCAAACGTTTCAAACAGGAAAAGATGAAAGTTTTCGTATTGCCCTATAATGACAAATTCCCCTGCGGAGAATGACATTCTATCGAAGAGCATGTATGAACCTTGACTGGTTATTATTAGCGTTGCGGGCCCTTATTGAAAGCTAATGAATTACAATGTTTCTTTAGATTTATGTGATTAGAGCACTTACTTTGCATGCACTATACGTGTCTCCATCCCATTATCAACCACCCCTTTCAGTCTTTCGCAAATGCGTTCGTGAATGTCAAGGATCGGTGCAACCTTTCCAAATGCAGTGACGATTTCATGTTCCCTCAGAATTGGTCGCTTTTCGGCGAAACGAGCCAGCAAGGCGTCTCTCACCTGAGCCAATTCGAGAGATGTAAAGCAATTTGTTTTTGGTCAATAATCTACCTTATAAACAAACTTCCCTACCAGAATTAGTAGTCGTAATTTTTCAGCATAATGCATCTCGGTTAAATGCATTTCTTGACAGATCATAAACGTCTTTCTGGCTTCGTCATCGCCTAGAATTGCTTCAGCCATGAATTCTAGACCTATAAATTTTTTTTGGCGAATTGCACACGAACGTGTATGCTGAATCTCGTCTAAACTTTGATATCTTTCTTATCAAATTGTCAAAAATTTTTTATAGCTCAAATATACCACATGGTTGTTCTATTTCCAGCTGCGTTTCGCTTTCCTTCAGATTGCTAGTTGCCTGCGTGCTGTCGAGCGAAGTATGTGTCCATGTTTTCTGAAGTTGGAAAATAATCTGATTTGGCATATGAAGGTGACCAAATACGATGTTTAGGCTATCGGTTGATATTAATCGCCTACCAAAAATATATCAGAGAGTCTTTAGCAGAACATATGGAAGTTTTCCTATTGTAAGTCATTTCTTTCTTTATAATCAATTTGACACGCGATCAATCGTACGATATCTCAGAATGCGACTATGCAGACAATGTTTCTCACCGAGATCACACGGCTTTGTCTATTCATCGTCAGATTTTTCCTATCTCGTCTGTCATTGGTGAGAAGGGACCTAAGTAATCAATTGTTCCCTCGCCACGAAACAAAGATAGGAACATGTAGACCTGTGTCTATTGTGGTGCTTCACAATACAAACGCAGTTAATGCCGATTCCACATGATGTAGATTCTTCCTTATAATTTTTTCTTGTCGAATTGGAACCGCTGTTTGGTACAGAGGATGAGATATATTCTTCAAACTCGGTCAGCTGAGCAGGAGGCAACGGAAAGTGGAGCTAAATGCATGATGAGCTCTTTGGAAGACTGAGCTGCAGCAGATAGTTTACCTTATTCCCACCCAAAAAAGCCTTTGCGAAAGCACTAAGGATACAACATAAGTAGAGAGAGCGATTGGCAATGAAACATTCGAGCAAAAACTACCGGCACGTCTTCGGTCTTCGTCGAAAGGTTGACGGCGAAGTCTTCCATCGCAAACTGCTTAACGCTTCACTAGTGAAGACAATGAGAATGACTTGTTGCCCTGAAACACGGTGTTTTTTTTTTGCTTGAAATTCCAGCACATAACGACAAACCTTCGTGCAATTTGATAGGATGATTTTACGGACGGATAGCCGAAGTTTGTTGCACAAACTCGTCTAATGATTAACACATCATCGTGGCTGAGCGGTTTTCTATAGTGATGAACTGCGGTATTCAGTGAAAGAACATTTCACCACTAAGGTCACTCAAATCGTCAACTCTGACATTTCGATCTAGAGGGCTCATATAATAACCCACCAACTTTAACACATGATAAACTGTTTTTACACGATTGTTTTTTTTCCTAAGTGTTCAGAAGTGTTCATTGGAAAGGATATGTTGAACTTTCAATACTGAAATATGTAAACTGATTGAATGAAAAATATTTTTCTTTCAAAATCTCGATCTAGTAGTATTCTGGTGAATTTGCGTACTACAAGTAGATGGTACATCGTGAAACTGTTTCAAATGATCATGCCACTATAATTTAGTCACCAAGTTTAGCAAAAATCATAACTTAACTCTCCGGCCAACTCATTATCACAGATCTTCCAATTTTGTGGTTTCCGATGCTGCTTAAATTCCTTTCGTCGTTTGACTTGGTCCTCCACTAGAATGTTTGGATTTGTGCATGCATGACTTGGGATATCAATCAATGATGCATGAATGTTGTTTGAATGCTAGCAAAATTCGTCTCCTCAAAATCTCATAATAATGCAATTTTTTCTATACCACTCTTTTTATAATAGGGTGCAATGTGAATTACAGCTACAAAGATGCTGAGATACAAGCAACACTTACAATTCAACCCGGCCTCCCACCTGTGACTCCCCTTAACAGAAGGTCACTTGTTGCCCACTCCAACAATGAGGTCAGTCTTCTGCCTTTCTTTTAGCCATGCATCAGTAGTACGAATGTCATCGGAAATCGCTTGTTAACGTCATGATCTAAAAAGCAGAAATTCTCATAGAACTTTGCTAAGCTGAAGCTACTGTCAAAATCACGGCTTCGTCAACGGAATATTGTAAGGATGCAGATGAATGGCTCTAGGTTTGAAATTATGGCACTTTCCGTTATCTCGACCCTGTTAAGTTTATTTATTTCTTAGTACATTGGAAAGCTTTTTGAAACTAATTACGGACTTTCGTCGATGGTCATAGATAATACAACTATGAGAAGTTTTATTCGGATCGTGTATCTGCGCCTTCATCTTCTCTAGAGCAGGCAGCTGTGGACTATTAACTTGGACGAATTCCAAACCTGAAGAAGTTAAAAGCATTGAAAAGTACTTATTTGGATACTTGGACGGCCCTCTTCACGGGATGTGAAAAACTCAGCATGTTTTCAATTTACTTCAACTTTTCGCGATTGTCGTCCATGGTGGTGGTTTGATTCGAGCTTGACTGCCGGAGCGAGTTCCATACCGTGATCTGTAAAACATCGGCAGCTATGAGTACGACTGATTAATTCTAATTATGAACACGTCGCTCAACGTGTAGTTGGTGGTTTTCGAGGATAACTGTGTTCCTACGGAGTTCACTCTACAGTTTTCATGGCCCATCTGCCGTCTGTATTTCTTGTTATAAGGCCGGCCTACCTGAGTTTTGCTATCGATTCATGTTTCTCTGCATTACTTAGTTGGGAAAAATTTCAAAGATCCGGGCTTTCGCAAGCCGATTATTGTTGCGAGTGCCGACTAGTTTCAGATGACGTCATTTAAGCGCACTGTAAGCTGCTTGCAGTACTGATGAGCTGGTTGAAGTACCAACCCACGTTTCTGCTAATAGCAAGAGCTGGAATTACTGTTAATTCAGAAAGATAAGCACTTTAATCAGGTTCCGTTTTTTGGTTAGCTGCTCCTTTGTAAAGCCTAAATGCCGTTAATTCTGCTCTCTTCCTTTGAGAAATTCCTCCTTTATATTATTCCACATGTTCGATGAGCGCACTTACACTACTACAACAGTACACTTTAGATATATTGTAAAAACTTGGCAAGCCCTCCTGCGAACAGATATGAAAGGAGATCTTGAAAGCATATTTTAAGGCTTTCATGAGATCCGTTATGGCACTTATAGTGCTAGACAAGCAGTTCAGCTTTTTGATCTCATCAGCAGCACGATGTCTTTTGGTTCAGTCAATCCCTTGCAGGCGAGTATACCTCCTATCTATAGAGGAAACAACGAAGAACTAAAACACTGCTCGCAAGATAAAAAGACCACCCCACAGCGCTGTAATAACAAATCGCTTCATGTCAAACGATAAGATCCCATGCCATTCCAGTGATTAACAGTCGATTGCTCATGGCTGAAAAATTCAATAAAATCTTGTCTCCGGCTGTATTTTAAGACCTCACTCAAAATTAACACATCTTGACAACATATTTAGTCTTATAACAGACCTTATGAAAGGCTTGAAATATGCTGTCAGGATGTATTAATTTTCGGAAAAGTCTAAAAAAATACTCGATTGTACAAGTGAAGAAATCGTCGTTTAAATGTTTGGTGTACAAATTAAAAAACGGCTACCCAAGTGACCTAAAGGATTTTGAAGAGCGACAGTCACCGTATCCATGTACAACTGAAGTGTCCATGCAGTATGCAACTTTCAACAATAGAGTCGTAAGCGAGCTCAGTTTCCATTCAATTGCTTTGCTTCAAAGACGCCAAACAACATTACTTTTTTTCTACCGCATCCTTTGGTATAAGCGACTGCGATTTTGAGCGCAGCTGCTTTCACGTGGCTAGCCAGAAATCAAGCGCCCGTGGCGCACTGATGTGAGGTGTTCTTCAACACGCACGTGTTTGATCACTCAATGGCCGGGAGTTCGATCCTACGTTCAAGGCTCACAAAGCCTTTCCTTACTTTTCGGTTGGTGAATTAGTACCAAATTTGTTTGGAAGTATCGCAACATTGGCATGATAAGCCACCGAGCATAGCAGAAGCCACATATGCATTCAACCACTTCGAACGATGCTAGATGAAGTCTGTATGACTCGTATTCAAAAGAATTAATCATCACGGAAGCTTCGGTAAGAGTTGACAAGAGTAACTGGTAAATAAATCGCTGAATACGGGGCACGACGCTAGTTCGACGATGCTTGGTGCTCATCAAGCTTTCCATTCATCCAGGTCGGAACCGGACGGAATTAGCAACATGGCTGCAAGGACACGAGGAATTTGTTAGAAGTATTCTGCTTGCGCGCATGGGTCGCACTGGATTCTACAAATCGTTGAGAATCTAATTATATGAGAAGAATTGAATTATTATGTTACGGAACAGCTCTGTGCATAAAGCTGCAGTCCTTTGTGTGAACTGATAAGTGAACAATATTTCTTATTTGTTCCTTATCCTGGTAAACCGATGTCTATCATAAGTTGAAGACTACACATTCTCCACTTGCAGGAAATCAAATGCTATCCCTTCGCCGTGTATTAAGTGGCTGATTTATCAAGTTCGTGACATATGATGATTCCACAATTGCTACGAGTCATGATAGTCAATGATGTTTCAGAAAATCAAAGCGTGCTGTGTATATCGCTTGTTGTCATGCTGAAACTTGTACAAAATCAGAAAAAAGTGTGCCTAAATGAATATCTGATTGAAATATTTTCTGTATTAATATTAGCTTCCCATTTTGTATACTATTCAGTATTCCAGAAGATACTTATCACAAAGGTCTGAAAGGATATAAGCTTTTATTTCATGAGCTGGTAGACTACCACAAGCCATTGCTTACGATGCGCGATGTTAACGATCAACTTGAGGATAATGTTCTGAGTTCTATCTACTTCTTTTTTTTTCTTCTTATCAAAGTATGGTGTTCAATACAAGCAGGAAGATTCCAAGAGAGAGGGTAACCTAGAACCCCAGGTGGACCTCGATCCTGGGACTATCTTCGCCGGGGGTTTGCAATAGCAGAGTTTTAACGTTTATTTGCAGCATCACCAATGCTAAGTTCAATTCCGATTTGCTCTCCAAGAAGTCAATCCCCAGATATGGTTGATAAAGAGAAAAGGTTTGCTGAGAAAGCGCAAAGCGATGGTCACTTGACCATTGTATGACACGAGAAACTCGAAAAGGTTTATCCCTGTCTGAAGGCCATTTAATGCTTCGAGTTCTGTTCATACCTCTGCTTCCTTTCAACTACAATTCGAAGAAGGTTTGAGTCAATCACTTCTGTAGTAATCATTGTCGTTTGTTTTACATTGATCCTTAATTTCGTGTAGACATACACTTTTTGAGTAGTAATGAAAACTATGGAGCACTTGCACAAAATTAAAATTTTATGCATAAATTCCGAACAAAAACAGTGATGACTATTCTCCAAAACAAGAGCCATCGTTTTTCTACGACTTTCTGCCAACGGTCCGCCAAGTCTCGGATCTGGTCGAAGTGCCATTCCTTCGCCTTCGAATCAAAGAACTCTTGACATGCTCCTCCAACTTCAACAAACAATTCAAATCGGCCGTCATTGAAAAACTATTGCATTCGGACCGGAAAAGGCCAAAGTCAGATCGGAACGCAGTCTGGACTGCAGCGGGAATGCGCCAAACCTTGACTTCGTCTAATTTGATCAATCTTGTCTTTGGTCGTTTTGGGAGTGAGTGGCATTATTTCGCTGCATCAAAACGCGCTCTCAATTAACCAAAGCCCGGTACTTCTTCTTAAATTTGTCGTAGGCTCGTGAAAATAGCGACCAATAAACGAGTGAGAAAATCCCACAAAAGAAACTGTGATACGTCCCGTAGTATACGTGGGAGCTATCTCATGCTTATCAAAGTGTCCCAAAATCTTCTTTTCAACCGTAGTTATTAACGATAAATAGGTAGTGTATGTAATAGAGATATTAAAATTTTAAAGAGTGAATCTGATAACAAGCAGTCTAGAAACTTGAAATAACTTTGACTCTGCACTTACCTTTTTTGAGGCTGACTAAGTTTTCTGCTATAGCATCAATGATCCCTGGCTTCATCTTTTTTGACCCAAGATCACCTGTTAATGGGATTGATCTAGAGAGTACAGTTTCGCATAAACTTCTGACCACGTTTTAACTTCACGTGCTTCCTGTTCCATTTTCTAACGGTAGAGTGTGGTGTAATATTCAACCACAATAGTGCTAAAATGTTAGCAAAATTTGGAATCTGAGGTTGTACGCGTATCTTAGCACTTTTGCAATATATTTCGACTATACCGCGCCGTTTAATTGAAATTACGGCAGCAAATGAAATTGAAACCTCTGATATTTGATGATCTGAGTCGACTCTAATTATTACTGAAATTTTTCGAGCCACCTTTCCTGTATGTATGACAACAGCAGCTGTATCGTATTTTCCTTCACACTTCAGCACTTATCCTAATACAGATTGTTATTTATATCAATTCATCAACAATGTAGCCACTATCATAATGAGTTTTCAGTTATATGCAATCATTTCCTAGGTGTACATTGGATGCCTTCCTCTCTGAAAGTATGAGGCTAGCGATCAAGCACGTCGGTATAAGTGCATCTGTGGGAATACATTCAATCTTTTCTCAAGAAATGGTTGCATATAAATAATCATGTTGATGACTATACTATTAATTGATCAAATTTTAAACTAATAAAAAATGAAGTAAATAATGTTTTGAAATACGAAAGAAATTCTGGGGCAATCCATTGATTGTAAAATATTAGGTTGAGGAAAAAGAGTTCTATCGCCCACGAAAAATTCGAATTTGTGTTGAGTTACACAGCATCAGTTATTGAAAATCTATGGGAATATCTCTGGAATAATTCTATCAGAAATTCTCCGGCAACGCTAAGTGTAGTGCATCAAAGTCTAAGGTCTTCGTCGAAAGCGTGCGCTGCTTTAGCTTTGTAGACTATGAATTTTCAAGGGGGTGGGGGCGGTCACGAATTCTAGCCTCAATCCAGTACCTGGCACAAAGAAGAAGTTTTTCTTCCACAAACTTTCGGAACTGCTAATTGAGTACGAAGTTTTACAAAAGTTATTGCTGTATGTGCTATAAATATTACATCAGTGCAGGTAGAATTCCAGAGCGCTTATTTTTGTATAATTTTAATGTTGTTCAAAACATACTGCAGTTTGTGGTCACATCAATATTGTTATCTCCACCGAGGAAGCGTATTTGTTTTCGATAAGTTTGTAATCAGGTGGAAACAGTGCCCAATGATTTCATCACATTTGGCTAAATTCTTACCATTTATCAAACATTTGCTTGTGAAAGTAATCGCTTTCTGCAAAAAGTGGATTTTAGACTGTGTGCATGAGGAATTCAAAAATTCCTATAAAATTCGTCTCTACGTCGTAAGTTTTCCACAATCTGCAATTTATAAAAAATCGTGAATACTTCTGATTACTCTTTTTGCGTCAGTTTCGATTGTGTATTACTTTCAATGAAATAGTATGAAAGGTTATAGCCTCTATAAGTGTGATCTTAGTGATGAACCTTGCTCTGATACATTAGTAGAAGTTTCAGGTGACCCCACGTGAAAAATGAGAATAGAAGATTTCTTCAGTTAACCCTCTGAGGATCACAAGTGCTCTTTTGAACACACGATTCTACAGAGGCTTGTCTTGCTGAACACAGATGATTACCAGACTTGGGGTAGTAATTCAACAGATCAAATTTCGCCAATTTCAACTGTGTAGCTGCTTTCTAGAAAGACCTTATTGATGAGCTTATCAGCTGAGAAAAGAAAAATCACGTTCCACCTTCGGCCCTCATTAAAGCCTGCGCCTCTATTTGAATTTCACCAGACTTCAGAAAAACATTCAATATTTCACATGATAACTCTAAAAATGAGTGTGGTTTTCAAAAACGTCTTCGTAGCGCGCTATAGAAGCGAAAGGAAAATTAAGTCTCGTATTCGCACAATTTTGTGAATTCACGGCGGTTTGTAGGCTTGTGAAAAAGCTCTTTGAAAATTTCAAAAGTTTCGCTTTTATTCGCAAATTGGCAGCAAAGGCAATATAAATAGTTTTACAAAGTATAGACCACCATTGTCCACGTCACGGTTTTCTGCCATCGTCCTGCAAGATTCCGGATCTGCTCAAAGCATCATTCCGGCTCCTCTGAATAGAAAGTCTCTTGGCATGCCTCCCCTACTTCGTTGAATAATCCAGATCGATGACCATTTAAAAAGTGTTGCATTGATCGGAAGAGACCATAACTGCGTCAAGCTTATTCGAATCCTACGAAACTGCTTGTGGACAATGTCAAATTGGTTCAATTTGTTGACAACGGCCCGCTGCGAAACACCAAGCTTTTCAGCCAAATCACGAGTGCTCGAAGAATGCTCAGCATCCATAGTAGCTTGCAAGTCCTTTCCATTCAGAACAATTGGCCGACCCAAGAGAAGCGTGTTTTCAAAATCAAAACTGCCTTTTTTGAATTGTTTAAATCATCTGCACACAGTCGATTTTGTAACCGTGGCAGCGCCTTCACCTTCTTCAATCTCATAGACGGCTTCAAGGATCGTCAAACCTTTTATTCAGTAATGACGAATCAACACACGCAAGCCACACTGCTCAGTATGCATTTTGGAACTATAATTAATGAACTCGATGGGTATGCACAAAAATATCAATGAACGGCACAAATATGTCAGAAAATTAAGCTCTCAAAAATCTTCCCAGAATTAATTGCTCATCCTAATAATTAGCCATATAAAATGAAAATAAAAATCCAGTTCTACATGAGGACAGAAGAAAGTCTATCCTACAAGTTCAATGTGCGATTAGGATTTATTTTCAAACAAAGAAATAATTCCGATAAAGTAACAGAGATCGCGCGTCTTTCGAATTGTGCTGTGCAAAGCGATTTTTGTTACCGCCCTGAAGGTTGAGATTTTGTTTTTAATTTAAAAACTGCTTCCTCCTGTATAAGAAAAACCTAGGTTTCTTTCATTATTGATGCATCACTATTCCCATACATCCTCATATGCTTTTGATGCATATCTGCGAGGGTAAACCGCAATATTCTTTTTGCGCTTCCGACTCTCTAGAAAAACGTTTTCATAACGAAGCTCAGTGACCAAGCAGAGACGCTAGTCGTGTAAATAGCGCGCGTCAAAGGAAAACGTACTCTTCTTGTGGCTGCAATGAAGGACGATCAAAGCTAATTCAAAACCAGTTGGAGTATTGAAACTGCCGAGATCTGTACTATCGACTAAGCGTTAAGAGATAGGAAGAAAGACGGGAAAGGCCCGGTCCGGAAAGATAATAAAGTCTTTCGAACAGGCACCAAAAAAGTCGGTAAGCGCAGTGATGGTTATGCTGATCATCTCTAACACGCTGCAGAATCAAACCCGCCTAGCCTTTTATTCTCTCAGGATCGACATATCGGGTATCAGATTCATCTGAGAGCAATCCACCTTCTTTGATCTTAGTGAAAACGCTTTAACCCATTTAGCCAACGTATCCAGTGAAAATCAGCTCGATTCTCATTCAACATATTTACGGCGTAAGAAAAGTGCTCAAGTAACAGGTAAGGCTACCACCAAAAATTCGAAGACTTGCGTGAATAATAGCCGGAATGCGAAACGAATGCAAAGGTTGCTGTAATTCGCGCAATATCTTAAGATGGGTCGTATAAACTAAATGCGTCAAAAACATGAAATTTCGTGGCTAATCGTTTAATCTTGTCTTAAAATCTAGTTCTGAAAAATGCATTTATTAAACTCATTAACCTCGCTACCAACAGTTTTATTTGCAGTTTTGACAGTAACTAGTCTATTTGATAAGCTTCAATAAACCAGCAGCTACTCCGCACACTTTTTGTAATTACGATTTGATTCACTGTTCAGGTGCAATCTGAGATACAAATACTTCTCTGTACAGGTTGAATAAAGCGTTCCTAATTGTTATGCTCTTTACACTACATACATCTTCTTATTGAACTCCCCCTAATCCACTAAAAATTGGTGAAGGGAAGTTTTTGGTTTACATTTCTTTCCTTTCTTCAAACTCTCATAATTCTTTCCATCAATTTGGAGTTGACCAACTTTTTGCTATTCCTTCGGAGGCGGAATTTGCGAAGATTTCGATTTTCAAACTCAAATTTATGAATATCCTCTACATCGATTTGCAACTCTAATAATTAAACATTGCTAACTGTTTGAAGTAGTAATTCCAGATGCGACTAACAGTTATTTTGTCGATGATAACGATGCTTTTAATGGAAACGTTTGGACAAAGCGATCATGTCACTCCACTAATACAGGTTTACAACTGCACAGATATAAAAATGAGGAAAAAATGCTCCCTCGATTTACTAGCTTCATAATCTGATAACATATTTTGACCCTTCAACGACAACCAATGGACTAACTTCATACTTTTATTTATATCGAAGAAACATGACATATGAGGAGCAAATTGTAACATTAAAGAACTTTCTGTGAAACTGTATAACGGGTTTCAACTAGATCTGATGAGATAAGAAGTGATTTCGGAAAGGAAGGTTCAAATAGGTGATAATTTGCTTAATAGTGTAGAAAAACTAGTGTGAACATGCAAAGATTTTTCAGTGAACAATTTTTGAAGTTTCAAAGTTGTCGCAGGTCAGTTGAGGCAATTGTTGGGAAAAATTCGATGATTAGTTATCTATTTCCTAGGAGATTTGTGCCTATAGGAAACTGTCAGTTTGAGAAAATTGATCCTCCAAAGATCAGATATAGAGGGAATTACTCATTGTCTGTCTTCTGTGTACTGATAATTTATAGCAAGGCCTGCAAAACAGAGCTATGTTATCAAAAACAAGAGATAATAGAAGAATGGAAGGCTGGTGCTGACAAAATAAACAAAAAAGAGTTGCATGGGCGTTAAGGTTATTTCCATGATAGAGCTAAGGTTGAAAAGGAGAGGGTGTTACTGAGATGGTATTACTATGATAGTTATCAAACATTGAGGCTGTGGAGAAAATCATCCACAGTCACTATATAGATCTCTTCATTAACCACGTTTTTGTACCTTCAGATGAATTGAAATGGACGAGTTCGTCGTTTCACCGATCCTTCCTTTCAAAATTCGACATGCCATTTTGTAGGTGTCGATTAGAACAACACCTGGTCCAGATATGATGATACCACATTACCCGAAGAACTTTCCGCCAGTTCTCATCATCACACTTTCTTAGTTCTTCGCTCGTTACATGTCATGATGCACAATTCACGGTCAGTGGGAACCAACCTAGACCGCGTTTCTAAAAGGGAGACTTTTGCGATATAGGCAACTACCGTTCAATCCATTTGCTATCGTCTTACAAACTCATCACTCAATTAATCCTAAACGGAATTCAGAACACTGGACGAAGGACAGCCTTGCGAACAAGCAGGGCTTCAAAAGGGAATCAGCACCTTAGACCACAACCACAGGATCACTAAACTCGAAGTTCCACGAGAGTGCAAGACATAGTTTTATCGATCTAAAGAAAGTTTTTGATTCAGAGGAAGCAGATGCAGTCATAGAGGCCTTGGACAGCCAGAGTGTACCGCACTCATTAATTCACAACATAAATAAAGACTTTTGTGAACTATATATAGATTATTCTACTCCAACTATAAGAACAATCTTGGAGCGCCGTGGCTCAGTGGTTGTGATGCTAAGGCGCGCGTGGAGCCGAGCTCCACCCCAACTCTTTCCGGCAATTAACAACAACGCCCTATGCTACGCCACGGCGACGCTATCCTCGATATTGTGAGTAGACTCGCTCAACCAGTATTCTACTACGTTTAAGAAGAAGACTTAGAACGTGCTGTATGCTAGAAGTACTGGGATCCGCACTGTATCAAAAAATACACTGTGGTGAAGGATCAAATAAGGAAGTGTTAATATAAAGATTTTACAACTAAATGATCGCCATTCTATAACGATATTATTACCGACGTTAAAAGAGGGGTGCGACCTAGCGATACACTCTCGCCAAAATTTCTCACTGCCACCCTCCGCGGTACCATGCAAACACTAGAATAGGGCAGTATCGAAGTGAAAATTGACGGTCGATAACTGAATTATCTTTGCTATTCTGCTGTATCGTCCTTATAACACCAGGCGTCAGAGTGACAGAGCAAATGTTGCAATTTCGACAACGACTGTGAGAAGGTTGGTCTCCTTCAAAATCTGATGAAAACGATGTTTATGAGGAGCGCACTAGTCTCAAATGCCTCATTCATGTTCAACGGAGTGAACTTCTTCAAATGCTCCAGTTACGTTATCGGTAGGGAAATCAACATAATGAGCGACTGCAGGAGGAAGCGCGCGACTTGAAGAGCGTTTGAGAGCATCGGAGAGCTAGTGAAAAACACGAAGAACGTGCGATTGCTTGCCCAATTTCTGTCGGCTTAAAAGTTATTCCTAGTCAAATGTGTGCATCAGAAACGTGGTTACCACGTAAGCAGGAGGAAAGATCACTTGGAATTATTAAACGCGCAGATGAAAGGTCCATGCTTAAAGAATCCCGTATTTCGCAGCTGAAAGAATCGACTTAAAATCTGATCTACGTCAACGATCGAAAATTAAAGATGCCGTTCTAAACACTGGGGTATCGAAGATAAAGTAAGTCGGGCACGTAATATGCTCCAATGAGAACCAATCGACGAAAGCCGTTACCGACTGGTTTCCTCCTCGTCATGTCAAGTGCAACACACCAAAACCATTGACTCGATGGTCTAATTTTCACGAGGTAATCATTAGAGCAGGAAGGATTCACTGGGCTTCTCTCGCACGCGATAGCGAAAAATGAAGGAGTTAGTAGTGCCTGCTCAAGTCACTCGGCGTAATGCGGCAATAGGTGATACAGCATTTAATTTTTGCATACTAGTATTTTGCTTGGTTCGACTCGCAATTTCTTCTCGTTCATTGAAAGTATGTATACCAGTATTTCCTGCATTCATTCCGCCTTTCGTCTTTCTCTTGAACGCTGTAGAATATTTATTAATCTCCTCGCTTTGCAATTCCGAAGATAGAACTGTGGCGTTTTTTGGGGCTTTTGCTGCTGGTTGCCGAAGCGTGTTTGGGTAGTGAGGATCAGCGCCTACCGCGACGAGCATCACATTCGCTTCACAACGTTCCGTTGAATGCAAATAGCACAACGAATAATTAGAAATTTTGATAAACTGTGCACGTGCTTGCATCTTCGACAAGGATGCCTTCTGTTGTTATTTTGTATGTTAAGCATTCGAAATTCTTTTTGTAACACCAAACTGCGTACAGTAACAGGAGGAAGGAACGCTCTGTTTCCGATTACAACATAGAGGATACGTATTCATTTCCATTACAGAACGCCTCAAAGCAAGCGTCGAGGGACTGGAAGTTTCAGAATTTGAAGACAAGCTGCAGAGCGCGGTTGATGAGGTCAGATTCATTTTAACAATCATTATAACGAGGGTTTGCTTGAGAAAATTTTTTCAGTGGTTGCTAATACATTCAGGAAATGCCTGGAAAGATTCGATTGCACAGTATTACTAAATGAATTAAGAGAGCGTCTATTGAACCCAGAGCAACACTGCTGGTTTAGTGAGTTCACTACTGAGTAGTTCGGGCGTTCAGTTTTATATTTTTCCAGAGTAAAGTCGCAGCGACCACAAGGGAGATACTCTATTTATAGTGATGGCACGTGGAGTTGTGTCATCGCCAGTTTTTTAGTCGGTGGGTTACGGTTGTTAGTGAATGAAACGTAATTCGTTATCTCCTTTTCGTTGGAACAACATCCATTGAAGGTCTTTTTTGAGAAGTTGTCAAGTATCAGAATCAGCGCTACTCAAACTGTTTAGTGACTACATAAACTTAGATAAAATTAGAAAAGAATGTTTATTAATGGTTAAAAAAAGCTCCTTTCTGAAAGGATGTATTTTCCTCATATAAACATAACGGAAACGTTGCTTTATCATTCAATAAAAATGCACTTGCAAAATTTTTTTGTGATAAACTATTTTGATTCTTGTATGCTAGACGATGACAAATGAATGACCGATCCCTTTCGCTGGATAAGAATATATGAAAAGAGTGGTAAAAATCGTTCGAAAGTTTAGATCTCTGGCTAGCGCGCTACATCGCCGGATTCTGAAAAGCCTTTCAGTAACGCTGCGGCATTCAAAATAAAATCAAGTTTTACATCGGTCGCGAAATTCAACTACTACTTCGCTAGGAGAAAGAAAAGCACTTGCACGAGTAAAGAAAATCTTTCAATATCGACGGGCGTGTTAAACACAGTTGCTTTCCTTTCGCCGAAGCGTTATAAGAAGATCTTTTCAAAAGCGGCTATCTATCGCGCCAACATGAAATTTGAGCTTTTGAATGATTACTGTCATTCTTTTGGTTAATCTTGTCCAGCGAATGGTTCTGATATTTATTTGTCGCCGTCCAATATAAAAGAATCACTAGTTTTTTGTAGTAACATAATGCCTCTAACACATAAAATTTAATTATAAGTATCTGTAACCCCTAAGAAAATTTGAGCAGCGAGCTAATTACTTTGCGTGTGAAATGTAATCTTTGTTTTGCACTTACTTCGCTGAATGAAAACCCTTCTAGAAACCGTGAAATTCGTCGAGATTCGATTTTTCGAACGACTATCGAAAGCCTAGCGAAAAACTATTCACAGGCTCCAGCCGATCAAACAAAGCAGACTGAATGCAAAACATAATTTCATTCTCACTGCTACGACGCAGTAAGATGAACTTTCGGAGGACTAGCATGATATGGATATCGCCAAAAAACGAGCTTTCCACTACTTATTATTTAAAGAAAATGCTGTGTCTGATAAAAATGGCCTCTGGCTTCTGTGTATCAACACAAGTGGAAACAAGGTTTTTTCCATCTTTTCAGATTTTTTATAGCCATTTGTTGGCTGAAACATCGAAGATTTTAATACAGATTTTTAGGACCTCTTCGGTACGCTGTAGTAGCAAAGATATGGCCACGCTAAAACAGCTGAAACAGCGCACGCTTTCAAAGAAGACCTTAGGCTTTGATGCACTACACCTAGCGTTGCGTGAAAGCTTCTAATAGAAAAATTCCTGAGATATTCCAATAGATTTACAATAACTGATGTTATGTGAAACCTGCACAAAGTTCGAATTTTCGTGGGTGTTAAAAATTTTTTCCTCAGCTTAATATTTTACAACCAGTGTATTGTCTCCATAATTTCTCGTATTTTGACACATTTGTTAATTTAGTATATATTAATTCAAAATTTAATCAATCAATAGTATAGTCATCAACATGATCAATGATATGCAACCATCTGTTGAGAAAAGATTGAATACATTTCCCACAGATGGACTTAACCGACTTGCTTGATTGCCAGCCTCATACTTTCCGAGAGGAAGGTATCCAATGTTTACCCTGCAAAGGATTGCATATCACTCACTCATCATGATACATTGCTGATGAATTGATCTCATAAAATAAATAATAATTTGCATTAGGATATGTGCTGAAGTGAGAAAGAAAATATGATACAGCTTCTGTCATTATACATACAGAAAAAGTAGCTTAAAGATCTCATTAGTGATTAAAGTTTAACCAGGTCATCATAATATCACCAATTTGAACTTATTCGCTGCCCCATTTTCATTTTAAGGTCAAAGTGCAGTCGAAATATATCACAATGGTGCAGAGATACGAGTGCAACCTCAGGTTCCAAATTTTGCTAACATTTCCACATTACTGTGATTATATATTACACCGCACTCTACCGTTAGAAAATGGAATAGGGAGCACTTGAAGTTAAAACGGGGTTTCAATTACAGCGCTACGAGTTTATGCCAAACTGTACTCTCTAGATCACTCCCATTAACGGGTGATCTTGGGTAAAAAGATGAAGCC